>JACJUY010008682.1:1889-36786 GCA_014220935.1 Platorchestia sp. MABIK | reverse complement strand
ATCTCTTATAATGATCATTACATGTATCATCAAATGTAGTTTAAGCAAGATTAGGAGTACATTGCCCTAAATCAATTTTCGACTATTGACATGGGTATTACAATACTCGTGTGTGTGTTTCATTTAAGTGTGTTTATTTTAAGATGTTTTAAAAACCAATGATGGTAATTTTTACCATCTCTATTGGAAATAAACT
The DNA here is from genome assembly GCA_014220935.1 of Platorchestia sp. MABIK. Classification (NCBI taxonomy): domain Eukaryota; kingdom Metazoa; phylum Arthropoda; class Malacostraca; order Amphipoda; family Talitridae; genus Platorchestia; species Platorchestia sp. MABIK. The sequence goes on along the minus strand of JACJUY010008682.1, from coordinate 36,590 downwards.
GTTATTTTATTTTATCTTTTTGTCCTATATTTCTGTTCCTCTCGTGCCCTCTTCACTTTCCTATTCTACTTGCATTACTTTCTTCCGTGACACTTTTGCTCACTTGGGTGTTATTAATTATTAATGTGTAACCTAACAATTATTAACTTACCTTAGCTGTCCTCCAAGAGAGGCGTGTATTTACTTACCTTTGCTGTCCTCCAAGAGAGGCGTGTATTTACTTGCCTTAGCTGTCCTCCAAGACAGGCGTGTATTTACTTACCTTAGCTGTCCTCCAAGAGAGGCGTGTATTTACTTGCCTTAGCTGTCCTCCATGAGAGGCGTGTATTTACTTGCCTTCGCTGTCCTAGAGAGGTGAGTATTACTATATTGTCTTCAAGTAGGCTGTCCCGTAATTTAGCTAGAATTAATTAATTTGAGTTAGTATTAAGAGCAACGGAAATTTTCCTGCTGTGTTCTATTGCTCCACTAGAGCCTTACATCTTGCTTACCACTTGAAGAGGAGATACCTCACTGAGGATAAATTCCTTAGGGGAGTTTGAATTAACCAAAGAATCAAGATTTATTTTCTGAGTTATATTGACTTCATTATTTACTCTCTCTGTTTCCCGATTTTGACGATAAAATTTCTTTTACAGTATAACTTCATCGCAGAGGCCCCTTCTCTTTGATCCGGCAACTTTTTCCTTCTTATTGTCTCGTAGCTCAAAGCATTTCGCATCGAATGCGGAGCCCTACTAGGGTAAGAGTGCTAATCTCAGATCTTTTGTGTAATTCATTTAATTGACGAGACCTTCATTAGTTACATCAACCATTTTCCCGAAAATTTGACGAACTAATTTTTGCAATTTTTCTTTCTCCTCTTGCAGTATACCATTGCACAACTCCTCACCCTTTTGCTCGAGACTGAGTCAAGACGTCTTAAGAACCTCTTGCAATTCTTGCTGGTTCGAGACGTGGGCACGAGAGCGCTTCTTTTCACATTTTTGCAAATTGAAACAAGGTTCCTCGCTGCTTTAAGAGCAAAATTAAAACTATCTCGCGCTGGAGACTTGTATCGTACCTGTTTACTATTTTCCTTTGGACTAAGTTTCATTTACATTTGTCTGTACTGAACGTATATTTGTCTGCAGTGCGTGTTATTCCCAATTCACAAACTAATTTTGAAAGTGCTGGAAAAACATTCTGATTTATTGATAAGTTACATATTCGTGTGATACAAATATTAAATGCTATGTTAGGACTGAATTTCGATATCACGATAGTTCTCATTTTTATTAAGGAAATGTATCTAACTGATTGACCATTGTTTAATACAGGAACTCAATTGTGTGAAAATCTTTCCAGAGATAAAACCGAATAATTGAAACGAAATGATCTTCAATGCAAAAAACGTGCGTTGAAGCTTGGCAGTAAGCTCCCGGCTTACCTAGTCAAAAACAAAGCAGGCACAGTAGACTACACATTTGCACTAACGACCGAGGCTCAAAAACAGGCATTTTCGATCGAAGTTAGTGTGAAAAAATATATTGTGTGAGAAAGATACTGCGGCGTACAAGTTAACATAACGATCCAAAATGTGATGGAGCAGTGAATATTATGCGAAAGGGTGATACTTGTGAAAAACACTTTTTTGAGTGGCTTGGCCCAGCTCAAAATTTGAGGCATAAAAGAAACTATTATTTTTAAAATGATGAACGGTAATTTGGTTTATTACTTACATGCCCACTGATGTGGAAATGGGCTTCATCAGTCATGATGGGCACCCCTGTGAGGGGTGTAGGTGGGGTTTCACCATGTCAACACAGCACGTTTGCTGAGACGTCACGGCGCGACGTTGCTGTGTAAGCTCCTTTGTCTCTTTATTACTGTATAATAACTGCATGGGCCCTAGCTGGTGCCACAAATGAATTGAAACAAAAAAACCAAGAATGTTTACCTTTCTTTGTTTTGTCACTTCTGAGAAGTACCAGTTTTGGGGTTTGAAAATGCATCCTCTCCGTCAGTTTTTGAGCTACAGTGATGAAATGGATATCATTGGATGCGGATACACTTTGGCAATACGTAAAAATGAGGTAAAATTCTCATCATTCGTAACGCATAAAAATGCACTTGCGATGTCTTTTCTTTGTTGAAGGTCTGCAAACTCTAAAAATGAATTTGTAAAGAAACGTAAATGAATTTGTTACTTGAATTTGTACAGAAACGGCTTCAAATCTGTTGTTAGCATGCGTTGCAATGATCTTCGTGAAACTCCTAGTTTACTGGAACGTTGTCTAGTCGACGTTTTTAAATCTGCTGCAGCACTCAATGAAACACGCTGAATTACATATGCATTACGTACCGATCTCGGTCTGCGAGAGCGTTCTTTGTCTGTTTGTTGAGCCGAAATCTCTGAATCTTGAAATCATGACAATAATACAATGTTTGGAAGGCATTTGTTGGTGAAATCATTTTATGAAGATGGAGGGTCTTCGTAAAATGATTTAATCAAACTAACGATACATTGTGTAACTAACGATACAATGTGAGAAATAACTTTCCACTATCTTTGCTCGTGGGTCCATGCTGCTTTTCATCATTTTTGGGACTGATAATTGCGTAAATTTTGATTATAAAATATGCTTCAAATCCGTATAATCGATACAGAATGAAGCTTGAAAATTTTTTATTTTATTTTGTGTGTTACTACTTTTTATAGCTGTATTAGTTGTCGCGTAATAAATGTTCAAAAAGGTGAAGGTGAAGTGACTTTTTGTGTTTTTCGCATCTTCGTATTTGTTTGAAACACGACTCATCTTCATTGCATGCAACCGGCCAGAAAGTAAGTCACACTTTTGTTTTGAAGTTTACACTCTGGTGTTGCTGATAGTTTTTCTCGGGACGTTCTGCCAACCTATGCTCCATTTGAGTATTAGAACCTCTACTAAATTAGAGGCAATTCATTCATGAGCCGGCGTGAGAAAATGTGTAAAATTTAAAAATCAGTAACAAACAGATGCAGTACGTACATGAAAAGGTAGTCCCACTATTTTCTACAGCAAATTTTTTTTTCACATGTGCAAAGTATATGGTCACCAATATCAGCATCTCCCCCCTTAAGCATTGTACATTTTCATAGAGTTAAGTTGAGAAACAGATATTTTCCTTTGCTTTGGGTCAATCTTTCGATTTCATGACTGGGATTCACTTGATGACACGATACAATAGTTGAGGCTAAAGTTACATTTCTCCTCTGTCTTCAATGCGTTTTACGCTATAAGTCCTATAACCTCATAACCTAAAATAGGGCACGTTTGTTTTTTCTCCTTGTTTCAGTGAATGATAGAGGTTTCGTTGGAACAGAGATGCGTTTGAGGAGGAGTTACACGGTGTGAATGAACCGAAGAAAGGAATTGACGGATGATTAACCAGCACAAGACGCACTTCAACTTGCGCGCAGTGTCAGTCGACTGTTAAAAAAATTAATATGGGTTCCGCCTACAAGTTTCCATTTCACAAACATGAACTTATTCACAATTTTTTAGAAATACAATAGTTGAACGATATGAATAGACAATATTCGTTTCACTAACTTGTTTCTCTAATATTTCAGAACTTAAGTATCTACGTTCTTTATCCTTTTAGATATTTGTTTCTCATGATGGAGGAAATCTGTGAGGAACACAGGAGAACTACATTTTCTGAACATTGAAATTTTTATTTAATATCGGTTCCAAAGCCAATATGGTATTGTATTCTTATAAGCATCAGATAAAATTGCCCCTCTCCTCCCGTTTTTCTTTAGAAATATTTACATGTACTGTATATGCTATAAGTTTTATATGTTCTTAAATCGGGAACGTGGGTGCGTAAAGGCGGTAACTGAAGTGTTTGGACAGCTCATTGCAATAATTGATGCCCTCTATTTTCATGATAGAAATTTATGTTTATTACATTTCAGATAGAGCTCTAATTCTGAGATACATGTAGGTGCATATTTAACCTAATATAGACCTTAGATGATCTCGTCTCATTAATCACGACACAGGTATTTAAGATTTCCTGTTCATCATCAATTGCAAAAATATTACTAGACTAATTACTGAAAAACCAATAAATACGAGATCATCTACCGGGATTATCAATGCCTAAGGATCTGGAAGGTTGAGTAGAAGTCAGGGTCTAAGATGGCGTCGTCGAAGCTGTCATCCTCCAGCTCGATGTCGCTGTCATCATAGCTGGGAGGAACCAGAAAGTGGCTGCACTTGTCTTTTTGATACTGAGCCAGCTGTTTGGTGCTTCTCCTGAGCGCAGACTAGAAGTTCGCAGGCTGAAATGATGTGGCATAATATAACCATCTAGAAACACAAAAAATGCACGATGACCTTCATTAAAAGCAACGTTAGGTCGACAAATACGATACCTATAGCACGCAAAAAGTCCCACGCGGGACTTAAATGGTTCCCCGTAAGCCGGGCAAAAGTCCCGAGCGGGGCTCGCACTTTGGTGATCATCATTTTACACCAATTTCTTTTCACAATATACACTTCACACACATAACACATTGTACCACATTTATCTGGCTATATAGTACTAAATTTCCATACACCTACTTCTATAATTACGAGCGTAGGTGACGTGTGTGTGGGAGCAACTCGACGCATTTCTGACTGAAATCGCGCCTGAACAGAGACTACTTGCTTCTTCAAGCTCTGGCGAAGCCACTGGCAAAGTTTTCGTACGGGCTATCGAGCTCTGACTCGTTCAAAACGATAGCAAAGAAGTTCCCTCATTGGTTGAAATCAATTCACGCTTCTACGTCATCAAACTATTGAACAATGTTTGTTGAAAAATAATGAATTAAGTATCCTGTACGGGCTACTTGTGCAAGGGTTAAAACCCTTTAGCGGGCAAATAGCCCGCAGGGGATACTTATAAAATAATTTTTGAATAAACGTTGTGCAATAGATTGATGATGTAGATGGGCAACGTAGATGACAATGTGTTAAGTCACGGAACCTTCTACACACAGCGTGGTACGGCTTAGGCTAGGCCCAAGCCTGCAACAAAAGTGGAATTGAAGTTCTAATGGAAGGACTAATGTGTTTCTAGGTAATATTCTACGCCATCTACTAACGGTATCTTAAACGATATCCACTTAACACAATATTTAAACGTTTTCACATACAAAAATAGACACTCACCCAGATTATCTTGTAGGGAAAACGAGAGAGCAGGAGGTTGTGTTCGTTGCTTGGGTGCGAGAGTAAATGGGACCATGGTCAGGAATCGAGGAACGAAATGGGAAGAGTGTTGCCAGATGGGCTTCAATATTTATATGCGTGATGCATGTAGAAATAATTGAATTTATCGTACCCATAAAAATGGAGTTTGAGTCAAAAACAATACTTTAAATTTAAGACAAGATTCACGGCAATTATTGTAGACTTCTACCGAGCACCACAGGAATATCAAATTATGAAACCCTTTCGCAGAAGTCGTAGAGAAGCATAGCTTTTATTCTGCTTAAACAAATAAGTTCAAAAACTTTGTTTATCTCTCAGTAAGAGACAGATTCAGCATGGGATTCAAATATTTCTGCATGGGAACTTTCGAATGGGGCAGCGTAATACCGCTTAAAGGAGTTCAATGAATTATTGAAAAGAGGAATTTCAACATATTACTGTCGCTGTTTGACTGTGTATGTGGGAAACCCCAAAATCCTCGCGCGTTTGCGAGTATATGCGTTTGAAACGCTACATTAGTGCAGATTTGATTCATTGTTTCATTTCAGAGCCATGCAGCCAAAATAGATGGGCGCGACGATAATTTATTCGTTGTCCCTACGCACTTTTTCTAGTGTCATGCAGATGTAGCTGCTGCGGAAACTGTTTCTGCGTTATGTCATAAGCTTATAATAGAATTATAGAAATGACAAGTATATTTGACATGTGCAAAATAATTTTACATTCTTTATTACATATGAAACATATTAACATCACATGAGATTAATTTCATCTATTCCACTATTTAGGGTTGTGAAGAATAGATGAAATTAATAGTGAGGGTGTGTTTCTGCTTTTATGCAAAGGAGGTAGGTATAAAGTCGATGAAAGATGTATTCCTTGAAAACATTTCATTTGAGTATTTTAAATTTCCGCTTCTGTCCAGAATGTCTATGAATAATGAGGAAAATTATCTGTCGAAACTTTTTCCATTTTTATGTCTCGATAATGAAAAGAAATATGCAGAACAAGCGATTTGCTCTGTAGTACTTACTGAGCATCTGCCCCCACAGGCATACTAGACCATTCCAATTTCTGAACAAAAACTCAAGACTGAGAAAACCAAAAATTGTTCAGTTAGAGCATAACATACTGATGTGGTTTAAAACTACGCTCTCATGTGGTTTAAAACTAGATGTAAGGAAAAATTAAAAAGTTTGTTCTAAGCCGCCACCACAATGAGAAGAATATTGTTCAAGAGCTCATAAGCCAGTATGAAACACTCTGAGTCGGGATAATGACCTCTTAATTCCATACCCACTAGATGGCAGAAATTACAGAATAACTTTCTCATTACACTATTCACGTAAAAAATAGTCTTTTCCTGGCAATTCATATTTAAGACGTATATGTGAAAACAAGAACACGTAAAGTTCTCGAAAATAACATCTACAAAGAAAAAAACTCATTTCTATAAAGGTATCAAAACCACTAGTCTTGTAAGGAAATCTGTAAATATTGACAAGGCATGTAAAAAATTTGAGTCATGCACGACTTCAACTTCATAACAGTTCTCTAAGCGCAAATTTGAATGAGAACTGAAGCCGGTTGAATACAGTAAGACGAGCCACTTGCTCTTCGAATGAAAGAATCATTTTGACTCAAGACATGGTATAGAGAGAATTGTATAACCTGCTCAACGTGCCCTATTTGGTGTTTAGAACAAGTACTTCCAATTCACAATTGTCCGTGGCTGCAAATTTCCAACTCCTGAAAAGCATTTTTTTTTAAAACGAACTATTCCGATTTGAGTTGTCTCTATCATTTCGTTTTCGTTAGAGTCCCTGCTAAAAATCGCTGCCGTGACCGGGACACGCGGCTGATTCACGAGTCTTACATCACTGGTACTGTGCAAGCGGCTGCGCAAAAATATCCACATAACTGCAGTAACTGCTTTTAAAGCCAATGAAAAGGCGTAGTTTTGTGCAGCTGCTCGGCTGCCGCCTGAGCTGAGATGCTACGGCGACCTGCCCTAGCGTTAACGTTGTTGCACTAAACTGCGCAGGTCTTAGAGTGCAACCCAATTGAAAATTGTCACCGTGTTACTGAAAACTAGACTAGATAATATAGTGCACAATAGTGTGGAGCAAGCGTGGTTGCGCAGCGTAGCGGGCGAGACGTCCACTGTTGATGGATTTTGCCCCTCTGTTGGCCTCACATGCCAATGCAGTAAATACTGCGGAAAACTCCATCCAGCAGGCTAAACTGCGCAGCTACGTTTTGTGACTGAAAAATACGCACACAGTCGAGTCTTACCGTTATAAACTGTTCATACGAGTTTATTACAGTTTAATTAGGGTTGTAGCCTTGACCATGCACTGATCTCTAATACAGGGTGTCTAAATAAATTGTCCTCACACTTTGAATGACAAGAAAAACATTATTTATTGATATACAGTAAATTTAAATGGCATCAAATACAGAAGACAAATGTATTTGAAGAATCATGCTTGCAAATGTTCAAATTGATGACCATATTTGTCCAGACAACGCTGATGGCGCTCATCTGGGGATTCGCAAACATCACGTAACAGGAATAGGAATTTCGAAACATTGGCTTTCAATTTCAAATTTCAATACATCAATTGTTCTTAGTTTGGTGCGATAAACTTTGTCTCTGATACATCTCCACAAAAAGAAGTCCATGGGCTTGAGGTATCCTCTCCTTCAAATTTGTCTCCGTTGCGAGCAGTGGTCCGGCGCGTTGGTGGCAGTTTTGTTAATTCAGTTCTGAATTGTCTTTGCAATTCAATTGTGTTTTCGGTCTTCCAATAATATTTCAGGGCAAACTTTCTCTCTTACAAGCTAAGTTGATTTCCTGCCATGCTGTGATGAATTAAATACACCTTCAATTCAAAAAAGGTAGCATGTAAGCGATAGTTGAAGTGTGAGTACACTTTTTGAGACATCCTATATTTTAGGTTGATAAAAGTCAAGTTACCTACGCGAATATTGTTTGACAGTTCATCTATAGTTCTATACGTTTTGATGTGAAACGCCGTCCATTAAATAATTAATATATTGCTTAACCCACATTATTCCTCTGAAAATTTCCGGTAACCATAATTCAATTTTATTTTACCATTTAACCTTGTCTTATACTCGTACAGCACGAAAAATTTATTCAAACGGCATCGTAGCTACGCTTGAATCATTATTAGGTCAACGGTCGTTAGATAAAAACGAGTAAGAAATTCAAAATCAGGTTTGCAAAGGATAGGTTACAATAGTTTAGGTTGTGGAAAAATTAGTTAAAATATATTTGGCTTTAATAGAGAGGTGTGGTTAGGCTAGGTGTGGTTAGACTAGGTGTGGTTAGGCTAGGTGTGTTTAGGCTAGGTGTGTTTAGGCTAGGTGTGTTTAGGCTAGGTGTGTTTAGGCTAGGTGTGTTTAGGCTAGGTGTGGTTAGGCTAGGTGTGGTTAGGCTAGGTGTGGTTAGGCTAGGTGTGGTTAGGCTAGGTGTGGTTAGGCTAGGTGTGGTTAGGCTAGGTGTGGTTAGGCAAGGTGTGGTTAGACTAAGTATGGTTAGGCAAGATAAAGTTAGGCTAGGTATGGTTAGGCAAGATAAAGTTAGGCTAGGTATGGTTAGGATAGGAATGGAAAGGATATGTATGGCAAGTGCAAAGAAACAAGTCTAATGAAATTATTATCATACAGGGTGTTTATTTAACTACGGGACCTGACATTTTTTTTAACAACTAATGATACAATGAACGGATTTTTGAAAACAAAACGGCAGTAGAATCCTGAGATTTATTTGTTTTATTTGGCACCCACTTACTATGATACATTAGTCAAAATAAGAATCAGAGGAAACGGTAAAATTCATCTTGCTTTAAAACTGCCGCCAAGATGACGAACTGGACAAAGGAACAATTAGCGCTCATAAGCGCTGCATATTTCTCAAATGGAAGGAGCATTGTCCTAGCCCAGCGAAGTTTCAAGAGTACAACCTGCGAAGTTCTCCGTCAAAAAAGGTCATGTACAGATGCGTAAATAATTTAGCAAACAGAGGGAATCTGGCGAAGAAAAAAAGGATGGACGACCCTGCAATGTTACTGTCGTATTGAATGTTGAAAAATCCTAGGAGATTGTGAAAAAGAATCCCAACATCAGTCTTAGGTATCTGTCACAACAGTTACGGATGCGTCATTGTTCTCTCCAGAAGATTTTGAAGGAAACATTGTCAAACAAGCGTATAAAGTTCAAATTTGTCAAAAGTTACAGGAAGCTGATTTTGAACGAAGGAAGAATTTCTCTGAGTGGATCAGGAGAAGGAGGAAGAGGATCAAGAATTTATTAAAAGCTTGATTATGACGGACGAAGCTCCTTTCAGTTTGAACGGATGTGAAAACAAACAGATCACGAGATTTTGGGCAATTGAAAATCCCATGGAGATAGTGGAAACTTTATTCAGTATGGGTAACTGTTTGGTGCGATTTCATGGAGAATGGTATTATTGGTTCCTATTTCTCGAGGACAACAATGGCCAAGCAGTAACAGTTAACGGTCAGCGATACCAATAAATGCTAAACACCTTCTTAATTCCTGCAGTGAACACCATGAATATTTCAAATCTCTACTTCCAGCAGGACGGGGCAACGTGCCATATCACAAGGGATAACACGGGCATCCTGCTTAACCAGTTTCCCAGAAAGCTGATTTCAAGATTCGGCGACATTGAGTGACCTGCAAGGTCTCTGATCTATCCCCATTGGATTTTTTCTAGTGGGGATATCTAGAGGTGAGGGTTTACCGTGACAAACCAACGCATCTGACTGACTCAACTCAAGGACTCCATCATATCAGAAATAAGATTGATCGGTCCCACCCTCACCAGTGCTGCAATCAAAAGCCTGCAAACACGCGCCCAATATTGTTTGCAGTCGAGTGGAGGCCACATGAAGAACGCCATCTTCAAAAATTATTTCAAATAATAGATATAAATTTCAGGATTCTACTGCCGTTTGGTTTTCAAAAATCCGTTCATTGTATCAAAAGTTATTAATGATTTTTTCGCGTCCCGTACTTGAAAAAACACCCTGTATTGAAGAAAGTCAATGAATAAAAATATTTTGAATGTTCCGACCTCCTGGGTCATTATCAACCTGAAAATGATTGAGAAAAAACTTGCCATATGTAAATCAAATAACCAATCATGGGACAAGAAAAACAAAGACACCAAAAGAGACGAATCACTGATAAAAAAATGTTTTGTATCAATTTTACAGTAGTTTCAAAGGAAAAGCTGATTACATATCATTTGAAGAGATTCTAAAAGCCGGAGGTTGATTTGATTGGTTACAGAAGATATTGCTTTAAAATCGCCTAATCGAACAGGGATATCTCACTTCTCTGCATGAGAGCGGACTGAAGAATGGGAAGGTGTGGAAAGTAACTGGTTGGTTTAAAAATCCTTCCCGCATGCTCTGCAACACGAATACCGAGGGCTCGAGTAGTCGAGCCCATGTTTTCAGACGCACACTGTGCGCAACTATACTTGTAAATGACGGAGGAGAACATATCTTTTGGAGTTTTTTCTTTTTAATGGAAAAATGATCTTATTTTATACGTTTTAATCAACACTACTTTAAAATCAATGAGCGGAAAATGTTTCGAAAGAAGAAGGAAAAGTTCCTTTTTGAGTTTCTCTGATAGGTGACCGAAGAATGGGAACGAGAAAAAAAAAATCCTTTTAAAAGCGGTAGGTAGTGTCATGTCAGGAAAATTTTTTGTTCTAAAAGTTCTTAACATAAGAGTCTATTAGCTGTGATGGAAAGACTTTGTTGCTAAAAAAAACCTACAAAATTCAAATTCCTTATGGATGGCTGTAAATGATCACACACGATAAGCCCTTGTCAACACCGTTTTGATGCTATTCAGTTTAAATGAGAATGTACAACAACTGAAAAACTAATCCCCAACCCTGTAATGTTTGCTTACGGAAAATAGAACTTTGAAACCTACCATCTTTACCTGTTATAGTTGCGTCTAAAAATGAAAGACGATTATTCTTTTCGGTCTCCATAGTAAAGTTGATATTGGGGAAACGTGAATGAAAAAATTCCCGAAATAAATTTCAATGAGAGCTAGTCCTGAACAATAGTATCATCAATATAACGTTTAAACAACACAGGTTTAAAATCTACGGGAAAAGAATCTAACCACCGTTGCTCATGGGAGCATGGAAATATTTGCGAACGTATGTCCTAATGGGAAACCCATTCACAAACCCTCGATCTGCTTATAATATTTACTGACGAACATAAAAGGAAAAAAACGAACTTGAAAGTTCGTCAGTTCGAAGAGTTCGAAAAACTAACTTAAAAAAGGAATTTTAGATGGAAAGTTGATGTAGAGATTTGAATAAGGGTTTAGTAAGACCTATGACGGAATAAACACCAGTAAATAAATATTTTAAGCAAATGTCAAAAGTTTCGTGTAGCAGTATGTTGGTAAAAGACTCTCTAAATGAAAAGAAACCATACATACTGGGTGATCAAACATGAGTGACAATTTTGAATAGCACAAAATCGGGTGAACTAAACAAAAAACCAACATCACCAACGTTTTTCCAGCTCTCCACATAGGGAGGTTTTATTATTTCGTAGATATAATACCGGATGCATGGAATGTGATGCTGTCTTTGTGTCATTTAGTACAACTCGACTATGATAATGGCTACCCCTGCACACCAGAATTTTAGCATCAGGAAATATTATCCCTTTAGTTCAGCTTCAGGAAAAATTTTGTACCATTCAAAGTTGTCACTCATGTTTGATCACCCTGTAGCTCTCCGGCTTTTTCAAAAGATATCACTCGTCGACAAATGATATTGAATTTTACACGGTATAAGCATTCCATGTAAGGGGCTAAAATAGGGACTAAGAACTTTACAATGTAAAAACTAGGAGTCTTGTAAGCGGAAAAGATTGGACAGAACGGGAAATTCAAATTGAAGTTGGGTTTATGAATTTTTGGAAATCCGTATAAGACGCCAGGACCAGATACCGAAACAAAAATGCTTATGTGCAATTTATTCGAGATCAGGGTTAGAGTCCCCTTACGGATCTTTTTTTTTTATTATTCAATCTAGAGCAATGAAATTTGGTACATTGAAAGGAAGTGCATTTAAGAATCGTTTGTCTTCTATGAAAAAATGCAGTTTTCTTCATAGGAAGTGAAATATTCATAGAAAACGGAATTTTTTGGGGGTTTCAAAATGCTTCTCCTCCGACAGTTTTAGAGCTATAGTAATGATTATAGTATCATTGGATGCGGGAAGATGTGGAAATTTCAAAAAGTTAAATGCATTTCCCCAAATTTCCAGTTGTAAATAAAAAATTGAAAAATTTTAGATCAACTTTTTTTTTTCCAAAAAACGTGGATTTATGACGTAATAACTTTCGAACAAAATTAATTTTGAAAAACAATTTGACTTTTTGGAAAGCCCATGTGCTTTTGCATCCAATGATACTAAAATCATTACTGTAGCTCAAAAACTGTAGGAGGAGAAGCATTTTGAAACCCCAAAGTTCATTGTTTACATTATAAGCAAAACAAAGAAACCTAAACAATTTTAACTGAAAATTTTAAACAAATTTTAGTTCACGTTTGACTCCTGAAATCATTATCCAGTAATATATAGACATAGAAGATGACATAACAACGTCGTGCCGTGAAGAAAGAGCCCAGGGGGAGGTGTAACATGATAAAATACCACTTCCCCTCGTCTTCACCCTATTCTTCAAACCCCTCGTAGCGGGCGAACGAGTGAACGTACGAGTCTCATTTTTTCACAGGATGTACCTGACCTCTTTCACTTCCTATAGCAGCAACAATCCCTATTTCTCAAATGGTCTCAAAATCCTGGACTCCGATGGGAGACCCTTTCCTTAAATGGGCATTTTTATATTTTCAGAGAAAGTAATTTATTTTATCTCCAACGCGAATGGTAAATGTTAAAATTAGTACTGTGATAACTTTGAATTTCGTACTATCCGAAAAAAGGCTATGCAGGTTGAGTAAATACCTATCCTTATCTACAAGTACAACACCTTGCCTCCTTACCTAGCTGAGAAATAATTATGCTTTTTCAACCGAAAGTTTATTTAATAGCTCTATTTCAGGTTTGCGGAAAATGGTCAAAAATATTTTATACGGTTTGAGCGAGTAGTAATATTTAAAGCCAAATTTTTAAGTTCCTCTTTTAGTTTGAAAAATTGATCCCGCCGAATTGATTGAAGACTAAATGTGAGTTTTTCGAAATGTAAAAAGGATTTACAAAATTCTGATTTGTAAAATGGTCAACAAAAATCTAATCCAAAGGCAAGAGGGAATTGAAGACGAGGCGACAGGTGCATAGAGCTGTGGTTGAAAACCATCTTTGAAGGGTCACACTGCTGAACGCAATTGAAGATACCAACGTTTTGAAGCTTTTTCTCGTGAGTCAATTTAGTAGTAGTCCGCAAAGTTGTGATGACATGATTAAGGTTCTGGGTGAAAAGGAGCGAAATCAGAGGGGGGAAATCTCTCCTCAGCGTCTTCTGGAGATTCTCCGCCTCGTCCGTCAGCTTTCTAAGAGATCTTCTCTTTGATGCGATCTCATTTACAAGAAATTTGCATTGATAAGCCTTGTAAAGACTTGACGACATCAATGACTTCTTATATAGTTTAAGACGTTAAAATTTGGAGATTATTCTGTAAATTTTGCATTTTTTCAAAAAATGTAGGGTTTGAAGAGGTTTGGTTAGGATAGGTATGGTTAGGATAGGTATGGTTAGGAAAGGTATGGTTAGGATAGGTATGGTTAGGATAGGTATGGTTAGGATAGGTATGGTTAGGATAGGTATGGTTAGGATAGGTATGGTTAGGATTGGTATGGTTAGGATAGGTATTGTTAGGATAGGTATGGTTAGGATAGGTATGGTTAGGATAAGTATGGTTAGGATAGGTATGGTTAGGATAGGTATGGTTAGGATAGGTATGGTTAGGATAGGTATCGTTTGGATGGGTTTTATTAAGGAATGTGCAATAGTTTAGGTTAGGATCGTTAACACGTTGGCTCCGAAGTGGGACACATGTGTACCACTAGATAAATTGCTCCTTTACGTACCGGAATATGCAAATAACATTTCAACTATTTTGCTATCCTTTCCGAAATACATTTTAGAGTAAAAGGTAACACATTATGGTTCAAGTGTATTCTTTACACATTTCAAAAAGGTTAAAAATGCATTAGAGCTGAAAAACCGGATTTTTAAAACGGTTTCTTCTAGCCTAACCAAACTGACCGTAAGCAACCGCACAATTGGAGTCAACGTGTTAAACACAGGTTCGGTTTTGCAAGTTGTTTCTCAGAAAGTAAAAAATAACTGTGAATTTGGTCAGGATTTTAATTAACAAAAAATGCACTGTGGAACACACTCTTCCAATAACTATTTAATCTGAACACTTAGAAAAATTATCTGTGTTTTTTCAGTGAGCAAGCGGAAAAAAATTCGCGCTGATTAAGCTCCGGAGCAATAACAGACTGAAGATAGTGCGGAGTCCTTGTATATTTTTCTATTTCAGACTTCGTAAGCTTAAGCTTCTTTGCCTTCACTACCTCTAATGTAACAACCTTCACAGCTTTTTTGCGTTGTTCAATCATAGTTCCCAGTTGGATGTTTCCAGCCTCCTCTTCCCTTGCTTCTGTTGCTCGTTACGTGGTAAGAATATTTCAGTGATGTGTCAATTGTCCTCGCAGTATTTCTTGACACGGCTCCATGCTGAGAAATACAACAAATATGCAAGTATCAATCGCAATATTTCAAAACGTGTTATCCCAAAAAAGCAACAACGTGACGCCACAAAAGTTACCTGTGAAAGATGAAAAACATTTACTTCCAATTATGTGGCAAACTGCATTTCGTGTGAATGTGCATTTAACTTTCTCTCCGTTTCGGTCCTACCCAATCAAGGCACAATGAGTTATTGAATACCTCGTCATGAGTGATCTTAATATGTAGGTTATTATTCTTCAGTGTCGCTCCCTCATTGAAACAGTTTTTGAAGGTGGAATATTAGGATTATTTTAAAATTATTTCAAATGATAAACGAAGGCTTACCATTTGTAAACGATACACAAAATATTATTGGTTTAAAAATTATTCTACATGCTAACGCGTTTAAATCATAATAAAAAGTGCCCTTACCGTCATTTGTGCATGGACAATCTTCTACATCGTTGTTCTTAGGCCCGTTTCACAATGAACTCGCATGCACTGGTCTCGCACGTACGATGCTGCCTGGTAGCAGTACAGAAACAGTCAACTGTTTTACTTTTATTGTATTTATATTTAGATATTTATGCATATTCACTTTAACTCTACAAAAATCTATTTATGTACAAAGGTAAGATAAGTCAGTCATCACTCTTTGTATACATATGTCTTTAATGACTTGTTTCCGTACTTCTATTTCATTCATCCATTTGCAGATGACCATTGCAATAACAAATATTGTACATAGATCCTAAATTTAAAGTATTTTACAGAAACCTACACCAATAGCATCATATATAACATATGCTTCAAAACCCATGGTAAATGAAAAATACGATTTGGGGCATTATCAGCTCGCATGCTGGATGCTGGATAAAACGTGCGAGTTCAGTGTGAAGGCAACGGCTCGTAATAGTGCTATTCCTACCCACCAGTCTCGCAGACTATCTGCTAGATGGCTCATGCGAGCTTGCTAGATGCTGCTTTCTCAACCCGGTGTGAAATAGGCCTTACTTTGTTGAAAGTGTAGGTACACCTAGCTCCTCTGATATTTGCAAGTTAGAAGATTGAAGTTACGTTTAGCAAGGCCCTACACCTGTTTCTTGTTTCTTGATAGTCCTTGAATCATGTTCTTTTTGCAGCCCTTTTTGCGGCAAAGTATTCATTTGAACATCTTCAAGTTTTCATTCATATTCATGACATATGTCGCCGAATTGAAAGTGGCAAACGTTAGTTGCCAGGCCGCACTCCTATCTGGAAAAGAATTCTGTAATTGAATATTTGTGCAAAGAAAAAACAAAGGTTAAAATAATGGTTTCCACTTGAACTATCTTTAAGAGTGCTAACCCGCCTATGCTGTATTTAAAGCTTGTTAATGAAGTTTACTTTCCCAAAATTGAAACAACATCCAAGATTTCACTACTGAAGACGGGAGACACAGCAGTAGTGAAAGGAATTCGTACTATTTTTATACATGATTGTTGTATGCCATTCTTGGTTTATTTTTGCCACTGTTCTCTAAATGTGGATGAAATACTTAGAAGCATTTTTTTAAAACAATTCAAGAGATCGAATCATCAAAGGAACAAATAATAGGTTTACAATTATACAGGTTCTAACACATACTTTCATACGAAACCAAAAAAATAACTTCATTAAAATCGTAAAACTTATTCAATTGGAGAAGCGAATTAAACACAACTTGTCGTATAGAAAAATGTAGATAAATTAACTTTGCATACTCTCTAAATAGTGAGTTATCAATGTAGCGTGGGTCATTATTTTCATCAAGCCACTGTTGTTGGAAATTATTCTTTTCAGTCATCTTCCACACTGCCAACTCAAAGTTGTCACAAATGAATAGAAAATGTAGAATCTGGGAGTTTTTGAAGTTTTACTCTATCAAAACCGAAATAGTCTCGCGTTTAAAATGTACAAGCTAACCATTATTCAATAATTTTAAGCTGCTAGAGTCCGACCGATTCTGTGTTCTAGTCATTTGCAGCCTGATCTTCTGTCGTTTGCGCACAAAGAAAAAGATTTCAAGCTTCTCCGCTCAAAACGGGAGAGTTCACGTTACTCTTAGCACATCAACACTCATTTTACATCCTCTGTGCTTTCCGAATTTCATGAGCTTTTCTGTGGAATTTGCATGTCACTTTAGTGTCACTCTGGCAGAGTGAGAATAGAGAGCGTTTTGGGCTGGTGGCAGTAAGTGTTTTGACATACTATGCGGTTGCGGAAGCGGGAAACCGCTACCGCAACCGCACACGGTAAAAACGCATTTGTAGTTAGATGACACATTAGTGCGGAAACCGTGAAGGTAGTTGCCCGTTTTTTCGTTGCAGTGCTGTTTGGAACTCAGAACAGAATGAAGATTTCGCATTTTTAAATGTTGCAATTGTGTGCGCTGCTGAAAGCGAAAGATTATTGAATTTGCCTCGTGTACGGAGATTTTCCGTGCACCGATAAAACCGTGGCCGAGACAAGTTTCCTGGTTTTTATGAAAATATTAGAAAGCACAGTGATAAATGAAATAAAAATAATAATAGATAAACTAATAATAGATGATAGACGAACTTATAATAAACAATAGATGAAATTATAATAGATAATAGATGAAATTATAATAGATAATAGATGTAATAATAACAGATAATAGATGAAATAATAATAAATGATATTAGAAGAAGATATTTTGATATTTCATGATATTCTGCGGGAAACTAGAAATGAATTGCGTTTACTTCAGCGCTGTGAGCGGCTAATGTGTCACTAGCCATTACTTTCTATGTGTTGACTGCTCTAAACCGCGCCCAGAGTTCGCGACGTCAAACCGACGTACTCAGATGCACATCGTGCACAACAAAAGTTGTAAATTAGGGAGGCCTGCATCGCGGTAGGAAGAATGTCTTTGAAATTTACATATAAATTAGAAATTAATTTACAAATTTTGTTGCGCACGAAGTGCATCTGAGTACGTCGGTTTGACGTCGCGTACTCTGGGCTGTAGGGTGGCCGAGCATCGAGGTAGGAGTTACCGCACAGGAAATATTTTGGCTAGTCTTTCACATTCAGCTATTAGGGATCATTCAGAGCATTGCAATAGCCCGTTTGACATCAGTTATTTTAAAATTCTTACTAAGTCTAAATTTACCTCCGATTTAAGGATTTTAGTCTCTCTTCATTTTAAGAAACAAGCCGATTTTAAACAACCAACTTAGTTCTTTTCCGTTGTCAATAGTTATCAGGTAGTTTTGAAGGTTAAGTTTTTGTTTTGTTTGTTTTTTCAATTTATCAACTTTCTAATTCATTTCATGTTCTTTCAGGTAAATTTGTTTTTTGCTGAAGATGAGCGAATGCTCGAAACGTTCAATTGTATTGTTTTACTTGCAATTTTTATTTCGAGTAAATGTTTTATACGGTATTTTCAGTTCTCTCCTTATTACTTAAAATCAGGAAGCCTCCCGATAATTTTTTTGCACTGATTAATCGATTTCGTAGTGCTTGTTGGTTCGCTGACAGCCCAGGCCAAAGTAATACGCTGGTACCAATGGTGCGTGGGTTCTTGGTGTCTGGTACCGTTGGTACTGTAGATTCTGGTGCCATAACGTGCAGAATACTAGTGACATGATGCTCTTGATACACTAGATTCTTCGTTCTGGACATAATCGCTTTTGATGCTGGTAATGCTTTGTTATACAGCACAGATTTCGCAGTACATTACGGCTCTGAAGCCCGTTCGCATAGGACACTAGTATTAAGATATGCATGTGTCCAGCACACCGGAGTACCGTGCCGGTCGTCTCACCCACGCAGAGTAAAATCTCAAGTCTGCATTTGAATCAACTCATCACATTTGAAAAATTACCGTTTTATTTTTGATCCAACAGGTTCACAACGTATCAATACTTTTAAACCCATAAATTACGGCTCAAGATAAACCAGGAAGAAAGTGGTACTTAACCGCAATCTAGCCTTCATAACTATGCTAAGCGAACTGTAGGTCGCCATTTGGCAAAGGACTTGAACGCAGAGAATTTCAAGTCCGGCAGTCACAATAACTCACACGCGTCACTCAATGTTTGACAGGCTCTTAGCTACAGCGATGGCCTGGCGCGTGCTGAGGCCAAGCACAAATAATAATATTCTTCAACAGCATTATCAAGACACATTTAATCAGCGACTCCTTAGCAGAATTAAAACACTCTATTTTAGATGAATATAATTAACGAAGAAGAAAAATTCAGCTACGAATTACTAGTTAGGTTTTTACTGCTGCAGCGTGGATTGATAAGGCTATATACATATGTATGTAGCATGAAAGCCTGGAATGACAGAGCTGCCTGATGTGCCGCAGCTGAATTAAACTTGACTTAAATTCAGTTGTGTTGCTATTCGAGCTTTAAAAACAATACAACAATAATTACATAAATATTAGTTTTCACTGGACTACAACCTATACGCTAAGGATCGTAGTTAGTGAATAACATATAACAAAAGAGAACATTTATTCATGAATTTCTCTCAATTTTTACCATAAATGAGCCTCACAACAATTCAAGATAAATCACGTATTCTAAAAGCTGACAGTAAATCCTTGAAAGTAGTTTCTTGAAAGTAATGTCATGAGTTCATATGTTTTTTTCAACGCCATTTCTTGACTGATATCTATCTAACAGTTTCAGACATCAGAAAGATGGGAAAGGTAATAATTTGTCTTTAGATAGATATGATGAATAGTATTCTTCGGCAATAAGAGGTTTATGCTAGCTTACATACTGAACTGAGAGTGTAACAAAATTAAATAATTTTTTCTCTCAAAATGTTACAGGTTAAATTTCAAGCATTTGTTACTCATTTCGAATAAGAACCAATCTTAGCTCAACAACATGATATCAACTCAGAAGGAATGGATTTTATAAGAGTTGTAATCGATTAAACAAATTGAACTGCGAGAAATAAGCTTACCTAGAAGTTGTGATGATCCAAACTTAAATTCAGAGCTTCCATCATTTCAGAATTCCATTTGTTTTGGTGTTTGCCGGTTAAGTAAGTAATTAAATAGAGTACAACTTTTGCGGTGTTTGGTGTGGTATATAACTTTTCAATGTAATGCAGTTTTTGCTGCGCTGAGTATCTGGTGACCTCCATCCACTCGCTGCAATCATGACTACTGGCGCAGGTAGCTTGTCAGCTGCGCCGTGCAGGCCCTAAACTCCATTTATTGTACTTAACTACGGAAAGCCATAAGTGACATTGCCCTACTTTGTAACTGAGAAATACTGCTGGCGATTTCGAACTGAAGTGCGACCTTGAGATTTAGAAGGGCTCCTGCTACTTGGTCGATAAATGAAGCAATATTTTCATGAAATCAAGTTTATGTTTTACCCGCTACTAAGCGTGTTTACGCAGTCAGTGGAGATCAAAGCAGTCACACTACGGGGTTGAGCACCTATATCCTAGACCAGGATTGTAGAAGTAATCTCAATGGTTATCTGAATCATTCCTCTCCTACACACCAGGTATTGCGTTCTTAGGATGAGAGCATCATTTCCTGCGTGGCATTGCACGGATGAAAATAGCCAAATAATAATACGAGGAGCAGTATACATGCTTGCTGTGATACAGAACTCCTGGACGAGCGTCTACGATCAACAGTTTCCAGTACAAGTTTCTCATCGCGTGGCCGCAAAAAATATTAAAAGTATTACAATGTCGTCTGCATTCATGCAGCTTCAGTCCGCAGCGCAGATTAGGAATTTAAGTTTCTTTGCGACTTTGCTGTAATTGATGAAAACAATTTTTTTTGCAACCAGGAGTGTTCTCAAAAATAGAGAGAGACGAATGTTATGTCCCTTGAAAATTTTTTTGAACTTGAAGTTTTATGCATAGATTTACAAGCTGTTAATAAATTACTCACACTTTCCACGTATGAAAAACTACCTTAAACATCCACGTGTTTTGTTTCTCACGTTCTTACTTCGTGCTATTGCATCACGTATTTTTGAAGAAATTTGTTCTTTGAGTGCAGTTTTCGTACCATGATTGGTAGTATAATTTCTAAAAGAATTACAAATACACATCAGTTAACTTGCTGTTTCCTGAAACTGGTTTGTTGACCAGTAAAGCACAAACTCTTCCTAAGTTTAGATGAGCTGATTTATCCTCAGTGCTTCTGGTTACCAAATATTAATAATTCATCCTTTCCCAGCATTCAAAACCGATCAGTTTCATAACCAAACCGAGCACATCATTGTTGCATTTGCTATTGTAGACAAAAGAAGTAGATGCAATGCCTGAAATTATTCTTTCAGCAAACACGTACGGTGTGATAAATTATCCAATGAACAACAAAAAGAATCATCAATAAAGCAGTGATCAATGGCGAAATATAACTCTCGGACGAGCGAAGATATTTCCTCTGCTCATTGGCTTGGCCGTCAAGACTGGAAGGAGGAAAAATAAAAAGTACATCGTAGGCAAGTATAATAGGAGTACCCATTTGTTTGCCTTCGAGACATTTTCTGTCAGCTTGTGTCTTTAGGATGATGGCATTTAAATGAGCGTCAAAGCTTAAATAATCGTCTAAAATCCTTTCACGATCAATCTATTTCTTCTTTCACACCAATGTATCTACCTAGGCCTACTTTTTCCTAGAATCAACTGACAGTCTGAAAAGAGCGAAGTTTGCCGAACTCCGAGTGTGTTTTAGAATTCGCCTAACGCAGGTTTCCTCTTGGCAGGAAAGAATTTTTTTTGGGGAAGCTTGGAGGCCTGTGAAAGAAGATGTACTGAACATTTTTTGATGTGCACAGCAAATGGCAAAGGATGTCTCCATGAAATTATGTTTACATGTCACTCTGAAGAAATCTTCACGCACGGAGACCCGAAGACCTAGAGTATTTGTTTTTTACCGAAAGTGAGTTATTTAAGGATACGACATACTGCCAAAAGTACGGTATTTTTTCCGTAATACACTTTTTAACTCAATTCTACAACATCTGTGGCTGTGGGGAGGCAAAAATGTAAATTTTGCTAGCGAAGTAGATTGCTCTCGTGAAAAACAGCAACGATTCTTCACAGTTCATGATGCGTTCGCTCGCAGATTTATTATGATGACTGAATGCCGTTCTGGAATGGGCTGAGTATTCGACCCGAGTGCCAATTCAGCTCGCACTAGTCGTTGGCCTCGGAACCTGCTACAGCAGGCACTGCATCAATTCTGGTAGCCCCTGAAGAATACACTCTTTACAACATCCATTTTTTTCCAAATTCAATCTACTTCATGAAAAAATCCTGTCACCGCTTAGGTTGTTGGCCACTCGAAGTTGTTGGCCACTCGAATTTAATGCCGTGTCTGACCACTGTGCTGTAGTAGCTGGAAATGCCTGTAATTATAGGCATAAACATGAAGACTTTCATCCACCCTGTTGCTGAACAAAGAATCCTTCACACCTGAAAATTCAAAGATCAAAAGCTACTTAATTTAATTCATCTAAAGCAATCATATTATGATACGATTTTGTAGAGCCTTAGTTATCTACACTATCAATTCACTAGTTAAACTGACTGAAATAATTTCTATCCATCAATTAGGGAATTGAAAGAACACACCCAGCCTTAGACTACATGTTAAAGTTTATTTTTGTATTTTATAGTTCACTACATAAGTCCATCGAATTAGATTTGCTAGGCACAAAAAAATGCCTCCTTGATACAAAAAATGGCAAATAACTTCATAGAATTTGATAATATATTCCGCTTTCAATTGACTCTGTAATTCGGTTATAAAAAACTTATATCATTTGTGCTCATTCGTTATTCGTAATTCATTTCTGGTGACGAATCGTTGTTCAATCTATATTTTTCTATACAATTTATAACGATGATTGCTGAATATTCAAAACCACATGCTGCCATACTTCTCTCACGGAACTATTTGTCATCGCAACTATAAATAAATCAACTCTATTTCGTTTTTGTAAATCGTCTCCGAGTCACCGAGCTCTTCAGAATCATTTCTAATTCTTTTCAGAAACTCATGCAAAAACTTCCCAAGCTTTTATTTTCGACGGCGAAAGAAATCAGAGAAGACAACGTTCATCATCACATTGCAGAAGATGTAACTTTTCAACGGCCCCAAGAAAAGTGGAGCTCCGAGAAAGTTTCCGGGCGGTGATTATTTTTTCTTATAAAACAACAGCTCGAGGAGGCGTGCATGGCTGGAATTGCCAATGGTTCTGGACCTGAGTGCACAGACTGAGGACGTCAGGAGGCTGTAGTCTGCGTGAAGGCCTTCAATTTAACGAGTCACGTGTTCTGAATCTCCAGTGGAAGGCTGGTAAAACAACAACTATTTATTTGTGTATTTTTTTCTGTAGTTATTTTCAGTATATCAAAGCAAAATTGCCTAAATCCTAAATGCACTCATAAACAATTTAAACAATTTATTTACCATAAGTGATTTAGCAGTAGATTGTCTCTTAAGACTGGTACAAAAAATACATTTGAGTTTAGCAACTTGCGTACGTATACTTATTTTGATGCACAAAGAAATTCAAATTTCTGAAATTTGAGAGATCTTTTTTTCCAGTTCAAAGATTTAAATGTTATGAATATTCTACAATGATATGCAGAGTTCTCTTATGTTGCTAATGATGACATCAACGCCTGGCAGTAAAAACATAGAGGAACATTCTACCGACTGGAAGATTTAGGCTCACATTTGTCGCACAATAAATAAGAGGCCAGAGATAAAAATCTATTTTCTGGGTATCAAATTTACGTACAACGCTTATGTTCAAATCAATTCATGACAGTGACATCAAAGTCTGATGTTTCACCACTTGGGTAGATTGAGGCTTGATTTCAATTTTTTCTGTTAAGTAAGAATCCAAAAGATGAAAACCCATTTTCAGGGTACCAATTTCTGTATCCCGCTAAATTACTTTTGTTTCGAGTCGAATGTTGTGTGAATGTATTAGTTGTGACTGTATTAGTAAGCCACTTTATTTACAAGACAAATGCGCTCTGAAATCCCAATAAGTAGAGGATTTTTAGGAAAGAATATTCCTATCATAGAGAAAGCAGCCTACCCTTCAATGCATTTCCATTCATTTCTTTCAAACAGGCAACTTGATGAGTATAATTGCCTTTATATGGTTTCAAAGATGATGTAGCTGTTTTATTAGGAATGGGATAAGAACATAAAATGGAAATTGATCTGAATTGAAAAGTGTAAAGTTGAAAGTCTAAACATTAGGAAAAATGATATTCAGTGATATATCCAGAGTATCAAATTAACTTGTTGGAATTATTCCTATTTTTAATTGCGACGTTTTGTGGCTCAGCTCTAATAAAATATATGTTAACCTTGAATAAAATGAAGCATGTATATCGAATGAATTTTTTATGGTTGGTCTTCAAGTGAACGAATCCTTAATCGTGCCGTTATTACTATTTGGAGATTAATCTAAACGTTATAAAGATATTGAAGGTTGCTGCCACCCAGAGACTGAAGTCTCGAATTAAAAGAGTGTGATTTTACCCTCCAGCTGGATAACGTTAGCCTCTACATCTGGCTTTTAGTTCACCAAGCAAACAACAAAATTGGCCGCGCTGACCGAGTGTGTGTTTCCAAGCGCATGTTTCTGTTGTGATTCGTGCGAGCTGAAGGTAATAAGACACAAAATACCAATTACAGAACTTTACTGGTGAGAGAGGCAAGTACGGAGGAGAGGAGAGAGCATGCGCGGCGCACCCGCGACAACAACCCAGTGAGACCTCAACACATCCCCGACTTTAACGATACCTCAAACGTTCCACTGCTCGATCTGTTTATTGACTCGACTTGAGCGGCGATAAGCAGATTTTGAAACCTGACCCCTGGAATCATGGCCCTCGACATCCATCCAGGACAACAAGCCCTAACAACTGTAGTCTCGCTCTAGTTGAGATCTATTGTCTCACTTCAATACTTGGGAGCTTACCGAGTCTATCACTCTAGTCTGATTTTCAGTCTTCTCGCCTCCGTCCTCTCTGTCTTGCTACCAGACCCTAGGTGACTCCCTATTTTCTCCTGCAAGAGACTCAAAATGAACACGACTAAGAAGGGAAGGGCGAGTAAGGGATGGGACAATTATGAGCGGTCACTATGGCTATGATGGCTATATATGGCTATGGCACTATGGCTATGATCGTTGTGCCATAGTTAATTTAAAAGGTCGAAAAAGGAATGAGAGGTGGTTTTCTCTCCAATAAATTTATGATCAGCGATCATCTATCCGTAGTTTCTGTGCTACCTGTCCGAATCCGAGGAGCGAGAGTGCGGTTCTTTCTTTATTACCTCGTAAAATAAAATCCTGTCCATCATCTGGCGTACGCTCATAAACATATACCCAACCACGACTAATGTTTCCCATGTACATTAGAGACACCTTATTCATGTTAGATACACCCAATTTAAGCCTCATGCCAACTTGGACTGAGAAAGAATAAAATACATTTTATTCATTATCCCAAAACAACGGAAAGCTATGTATCATGGAGAGCATATATGAACTTGTGGATGCCCAGTGATCCAACAATTTGAAAAGCTTCACGATGAACATACGTAAATCGAGCTTTTAAATTGCTTGTAATTAACGACTTTGATGATACACGGCAAACTTTATGAAGGAAACTAAAAATGCATAACTTATACGGGTGTGGATCGTGCCGCTCACGCACAGCTCTGTTTTTTAAAATGCATGTACTGTGATTTTCAACGACTTAGTTGGGCTTGAGTTAGTAAGAGTGTTACCCAATAGGAGGAGAATGACAAAAATGGGATGGTTTAGTATTTATGATGGTGTGTTAGAGTTTTAAGCCGTAAAGTTGCAAAGCATTCCTTCTCAGCGATGGCGCGTCGCCGAATGAATTGAAAATTTATGAATTAATGAATGTCGTTAAAATTTTGAGATTACATCTACCGGTAACAGTTCCCAGTATTTGAAAACAGTAGTACGGGTGCGCTGATGTACTTGGTCTGGTGACCTCGATTGTTGACTATTTGTGTTGAGTGAACTCGTAGTGGTGCCAACACCAGTTTCGTTGAAGACTCATGATCTAGTACAGTGTAGGTGAGCTGCAAAGTGTAGCAAAGGTGTGCTGCGGCGCACTTCAGTTGTAAAGGCGTTGTAACGGTGCAAAGAGTGTGGGCGTTAGCTGCCGGCTCCATTCATATGAGATAAGATAGAGAAGCGATTGTGAAGGGAGTCTAGTGAACGAGCGCTGGTGTAGAAACGCTTGTGAAGGAGCGCATGGCGTAAGAGCACAAGAGAAAGGGCTTGCTTACGAATACTTGCATAGCAAAGGAGCTCTACTTTAGGATTGTTTGCCCTGCTCTTTAAGCAGGGCAAGCCACTGGTGTCGTCGAGGTACGGTGATGTCAAATGCTACTTGCTCTGTGTCCGAGGTCAGAACTTTTGAACAGTGCTGTCGAGTAAGAGCAGAGAAAACGGTTTTACTGCACTTTGTAGGTGGAAAGAGTGATGAGTGGAGTCTGAGGCAGCTCGGCTGAGAGCGCTCTCAATAAAAGGTCTCGCTACAGGAGCGACTAGTTGCATGGTC
Organism: Platorchestia sp. MABIK; assembly: GCA_014220935.1. Classification (NCBI taxonomy): domain Eukaryota; kingdom Metazoa; phylum Arthropoda; class Malacostraca; order Amphipoda; family Talitridae; genus Platorchestia; species Platorchestia sp. MABIK. Next base: position 9,946 of record JACJUY010008682.1, on the reverse strand, counting down.
TGACCGCTTTTGAAAGCACGCTTTAGGTCGGCCTGGAGTGCCAGTTTAGTGTACCGTATTCGTCAGAGCAGCTCGCGCTTAGGGGGACCGTTCGGCTGGAAATAAAAGTCCGTTATTTTTCGACGAATTTTCTATAATTTCCACTTTTTGTATATAATGACAAATTTTACAACAAATTTTTTTGGACTCCTGTTTTTTCCATCATTTGATTAGAAAATTGATTTCTTTTTAAAAAGCTGAAAAAAGAGTATTTTAGAAGTTGTATCTCCTTCAATTTTGTAGTTCCAGACCCGGCAACATTTTTTTAGATAGCTAAATGTATTATCTAAAGAATCATTGGAGTGAATTTCGATATTTTGATTCGTTGAATTTTGGGATTTTCTGAATTTTTTTTTAAGTTTGACGCCTTGGTTCTGTGATAATTTTCAAACTAAACAGCATAAAAAAAACTCATACACTAATATTTTGTTCCTTTTACGCCCTATCTATTGATATATTTGCCATTCCTGTACCTCTGAAACGTTTGGGAGAAGTAGCATTTCAAATGCCAACAAGTTCAAGTTTTCAGGAGAGCATGACAAACCCGTCACCTGGCCGTGTAAGCGGCGTTCACACCAGCGAGATAAGATACATGTCTGCAGGTCGTAGGCAATAGGCGATAATTGTCTTGTGAGGTACGACGCGCTCAGATCCATAAATTTCTACTGGTTTAGAATTTTATCAGTAGTATCTGGTGGTCTACCTATATATTGCCAGTACTAAAGTGGAAATAACTCATTGCAACAAAACTTGACCCGGTAGAAAATGTCTCATGCCATATTTGAAGTAAGTGACCTCAATTTACCCAGGAATAGGTTTCAAAGTGTATGCAACTCACAAAAAAATCGAATATTGCTCCCCTGTGCTAAGGCGTGTTACGAGGCGAGTAGAGAAATTTTCAATATCTCATGAACAATTTGTGGCATACAAATTGCTTCCCTTAATTTATTAGTATTTACTTTTATATCAGAGTTGACAATAAAAAATAGAATTCTTTTTCAACACGCGAGATAACACTCTAATTTAAAATTTAAAATTTTTGTTAGAGTTAAATCACAAATTTCAATTTCAACTCAAACAACTCTGATTTCAGAACAGAAATAACGAACCCATAAAAAATACTTTTTAGCATCGTTTATAACTATCTTGATCCATATAGTGAAGAGCTGGTACCAACAACTTACTAACTTCATTCAAATGAATATTTGTCATTCTTCGATGAAAATAATCTCCCACTCTATGGAGACGAGGCAACTGTGCATATCCAGAGAAAATAACTCTACAACTCCTTTATCAGTGTACCCAATTAAAGATATCTGACGTTTGTAGAGCCTATTTCGAGTACAGGGTTCCTTCGCTTCTTCGCGGTTCGACATTCGTGGATTCACGACTTTTCGGGCCTCTAAAATATGTACACTCTTTTTTTACAATTTAAACAATTTATTTACCACAGGTCATCCAGAGGTAGAATATTTCTTAAGTCTAGTACAATGGTCAAATTTGAGTTTAGCTACTAGTGAGCCCGAATAGGTTCAGCGACTTCTGGGGCATCCTACCATCACTGAAAGTATTTCGCAGAGTTGTCGTGTGAAATACAGTCGTCGGCTGCACAGTAAAAGTCATCGTCAGCTTCATCATCATCAATTCTTAAGGGTTATTGCTAAACAGTAGTTTCTGTTATTAATGGAGTATTGTACCGTAAAGCGGTAGGTTCTTTAAAGTACAGAAAGGGTTTTGAAGCCCAAATTCATGTTAAATAAATATGGTGTCCCTACTTCGCGGATATTGAGTTATCGCCGCCGGTCTCGGAACCGGCCAAACGTGATAAACGAGGGATCACTATATAGCATACAATACAGCAATAGAGCGTACAATATAGCAACATGAATGAGTAGCCAATTCGTTATTTACTACCCAAGTGGTATGCCATCAGACCCAATCACTCACAGGCACCAAAATAGAAATAGATTAACAGTTGGAATGAGAGGCAAGTTCTATCACCAACAGTTTTCGATGACCACATTCACTATGGTTGCGCAATTCTTTACACCTCTGTTAGAGAAAAAGAGAAAGAGAGTAAGAAAAAAGAATAACAATCTCATTCACAGTTTTCAAAGTTCACGCATAGGCATCAGTCCGTGTCTTTTAACACAAGAACCTGGCACTTTCATATGATTGTAGTATCATGATTCTACAAATCTGTCTCGTATGATATATTTCATCAGAATCACTTCATTCTTCAGTCTTTCCCCAATACGGAAGCTACTTCAGGAAAGGCTTGCGTCGCGAATACGGATTCTGAGATTGCTGAGTAAATTAAGCCGAAACGTGTATTTTTTATTATTATATCTCCCTACAATTCAAAAAAGGCATTTAAGAATACTGGAGAGTTTCCTACCCAGTAATAGCCAAAACGATTCGAAAACATATTCACTGTCTCTATAGAAACTGTATTTTTCGTTGGTTTGTTCCAAGTTCTGATAATTTTACTCAAATAAGAAACTGCAAATTACAGTACCTTGTGAAAGTTTCATTAGTAAAATGAAAATAAGAATTAAAAACGAAAATGAACAAATTGCGAACAAGCTATAAGAAACTAATATCACTATACCTACATCAAAAAATACCAATGCCTAACCAATAAAAATAAAAAATTCAATTTCTCTAGAACATTCGAAGTCATACGTACACATGCACCTAAATTCAATAGTTCGTAGAAATTTTGATTCGCCTTTTCCAAAATGCTAACGAAATGTTTTATATGATCCAGTTCTGGCTTTCGTTGAATTATTTGATTCAGTTGCTTTTTCCACAATTTTGGCATGGGATTAGATTTCTCTACTGTGGTGGTTGATCAAATATATGCTTCGGGTGCTCTTATTCAGATTACTCTTCTTTTGAAATTTTAACAATATTGAGCGTTTGTGGAGTTTTAATGGTTTGAACGCTAACAGAAATTTAGAGCGTTCGAATTTTTTTGTCAATTAACTGCATTCATTGAAAAAAGTGGCATTAATGTGTTTCCACTGATTGATTCTTCAATTTTGATGACAATCAAAATAGAACACACTTTGATTAAGCCCAAAGTATGAGGCTCTCGAAAATACTTTGATTCTGCCATTCACTCTGAGCACCAAAAAACAATAGATTGACATATTTCACACATTTCAGTGAAGCTTCTTATTCTTCAGATAGAGTAACTGGGATGAAAGATCAAATTTTCAAATTTTACTTCCCGAATGACACGTGAGGAACCATACCTTCTTCAGCTTGAATTCCATGAGCGACTAAAACGACAACAAAATTTTCAAAAAACGATTTGCGCTTAAGTTGAAGGGGTGAATGAATCACCAATTGAGAGTGCTTTTATCGTCAATGGATGTTAGAATTCTTTTCAGTCGGACCCGTTCTCTTTTAACGTATATTTTATAAATTTGTTTGTTCATTCATTCCATCCAGAAAATGCTGGTGATGGTGAAATGCACAGAATTTCTTATTTGAATTGCACTACGAAATTTTTTCTCCTCTGTAATTAAATAAACTAGAAGAAACCGTCATGATGCTGGCTTCTCAGGAAGTAAAAACACACAATTTGACTCTTGGAACAGTTTTAAAGTTAGGTTCCATTGTAAAATTTCTATGCAAAATTACGATTGTAGGAATAAAGTTTTGGGAATTCTTTCTTCTTAATACAAATGAAAATGTCAAATTATGAAACTTCAGCGGTTCGATGAACAAGCGCTATGTACATTCTGGCCAATGACACGAGCATCATTAATTTTGTAGTTCGTGCACTCCATAGAGTCCCAAAAGTGTTAAAAATCTTACGTCAACATCATTTGCGCAAACGCAGTATCGGATTCGGAACTGATATTGTGTTTAAATTACTGATAAAAAAGTTCATTTGAATGACGCATAAACATTACCAAAACCAATTAAAAACTTGGGGAGAGATTGCAATCACAACTTGCCACAAAGTATGATGAGGTTGGAAATACAATTACTAAATCTATCCGCAGGTGCCATTGAAAGCTAACATGAGCAATTAAAGTTCAAATCCATTTCGTGGCCCAATTGGCGAGCAAACCAACATTTGTTGACGAGCATTGATAGAAGCCCGAGCGAAACTTCATTAACAACAAATGAAGAAATGCCTCCATTGACTGGTCTAAAGCAATAGTGCGCTATACCAGACCAGTGATACTAATGTCTTTTGTCACATAGGCTTTATGATCTCAAACATGAAAAAACAAATTAGATCAATCTCTGAAAGTGTATTACCAATTGAATGCTAAACAAATTTATTAATTGATAGTCAAGGGATAAATGTTCGATTGACTGGAAAACAATAGATAATCCAAGGTCACTGTGTTGTAACACAAGATTGAAAATTAAGAACTGAGCTTTTAATTTACAAGCGTGGCATAGATAATTTACAGAATAATTCTACGCTGTGATTTCAAGTTTATATTTAAAATGAGAGATAAGGAAAGAAGCAATTGTCGATAATTTTTTAGTGTACAATGTTTCATTTCATTGCAACATTTTGCAGCAGATATTCATTTTACAGCTTCATTAGTATTCAATCAACTATGTTTATCAAAATCAGTAGGGAAATCATTCTACACTGAGCTCAATGATTAATGTAGCAAAGGTTAACTGAACTAATTAATTTACAACATTTCCCTAATGTTTCGATCACACCAAGCTGAAAAATAATATTCAATGTTTAAATCAAAATGGGTTTTATTTAGAATGACAATCGACTATGTTCAGGAATATTTGAAAATGGTGAAATAAAATGATAGAGGATATAATTATTGTCTATTTTAAGGAAGTTTGTTCTCGGCGGCTAAACATCAGAATTTAAATTATCCGGAGGATGAAAAACTAGACAGAGGATCGTCGGTGGACGTTCGTGCGAGGTAAGTTGATTAAAATCATCGTAGATATTACAGATTACGGTAAATTATATTTGATTGTTTCTCTCTTTGTTCATATTAACAATAGTAGAATAAGCAGAAAGACACCAGGTTATCCTGTTTCGAAAAGAAGGAACATTACGAGTTGACAGACCGCTGCCAAAGATGGCCGGTCTGCCACAGGGGACGGGAGAAGACTTCGATACCTTCGAAGATGAAACAAATATCTCTTTCGTCGACTCAATGGACTCCAGTGTGATTTCGGACACCGCTATGACCACTGTTAATGAATCAATTATGGACTCTGTAACCATCCCTCATGATAGTAGTGTAGTTCCTTCTCATTTGCGATCTGTGAATACTCTGAACACGAGTTTACCGGAACTAACTCTGAGCCCTGAAGAAAATGAAGTTGTAGGAAGTATTCCTGGAACTGATAGTGAACTCCTAAAAGCTTTGAATGCTGAAAATCTGGACACAACCCAACTGGAAATGCGTCGTTGGAAAGGAAAAAAACGTAACTACTCTGAAGAACCTGAAAACTTCCAAACTAATGTATCCACAGCAGGAGGTGCACATAGCCCTGCTCAGGTTGATAACCCACAAGTCAAGAAAAATGCGCCCCTACTAAATACTAAAAGCCAGTCTTCTGTGATGTCCAGTGACCTGCTGGTATATCCTGAGGACAGCCAGCCTGAAATTGTCACAATCCTGATTGAGCCCAGAAACTCCTCTCAAGACGTAATGAAGTTCTTCTCAAATGAACTAAAATTAATGAGAGATCTACCATCTGAATTTAGAAAATGCAACATAATTGATGCAAGGAAAAATATATGCCGGAAACTTCTGGTAGTCAAGATCAAGAAAATTAACAGCTATCAACTAAACAATCTTTTGAAAACCACCTGCATTGGAGATTGGTCCGTAACCTGCAGATTGCCGGAAGCGATGCAAAAATCGTTCGGAGTTATAGGACCAATCGGACTAGACTCAGACCTCAATGAAATTAAAGAATACCTATCTATCAAAAACCCAAATCTCCTTAACGTCTTGCGTCTGACAAAAGGAAAAGACCACCAATCAACACTTTGCGTGAAGCTTACATTTTCTGGACCTACACTGCCTGAATGCGTGTACCTGGGATATCAGAGATTTAACGTTCGCTTATTTGTGGACAGGCCTTGGCAGTGCTACAACTGTCAAAGGTTTGGACACAATGCAAGAGACTGCCGTTCAAAGCCTCGATGTGTGATCTGCGCTGAACCTCATCAATCAAGAGAGTGCATCTCCAAGGAAACAAAAAAAAAAACAATGAAATGCACAAACTGTAAAGGAGACCACACGGCAAGCTATGGGGGATGTGTAGGAATGAAAAATGCCAAGTTTGTTGAGAAAATTTGGGCCGAAAATAAAATGTCAAATAGAGATGCAGTAGTAATGGCCAAACAACAAGACATAACTGCCAACACGCCAAGGAAATTTGATAGTACAACTTATCAAGTCAACTCCTCCAAGCAGAACAACATCACAAAAAGCCAGCTACCAGAGCGGATGTTTGCAGAAAAACAAAAAATGCTGCTACCCAGACTGAACATGAAGATGTTACCCAGAATACACTGCAACAGCCCAGCAAGCATCTCCATGTTCAGATAGCCCTTACTAAGGCAAGGATTTTCAAGTTGATGGTAAATAGCAACAAAACTATTCCTGACTGCTCCTTTCTGGATATCATTAATGAAGAAATGCAAACAAACCTTACAAATGATGAACTTGAATTTGAAAAAAATGAAATGAGCAATAACAGTCCCTCTGTAGACATACCTGGTAGATCAGCCCTGCGTGCAACATGGGAGGAACCGGATTTGAGGACGGACAAGCCCCAAATAATCAAGACACATTCCCACCCAACTGATAATGCAAGAAAACAAGGAAGCACCATCAATCCCAAAAACCCTGAGCAGCTGGCGGTTGAGCAGCGCACTTCCCAAGACAGCCTTGGACCAACATTAAACTTCCACCAAATCAGGGATCAAAACAAATTTCAAGAAGATGCTCGGAAAATGCTGAATAGGACGCAAAACAGAGGTAAGGGTGGGGTGAGGAAAAAAAATAGACAGGTAACAATTTAAATATTCTTGTATGGAACTGCCATAGCCTTTACAGTAAACTATCAGAATTTAAAATAAGAGTATATACCACAAAGCCACATGTAATTTGCTTATCCGAAACATGGTTGAAGGCCAGCAGAGAACCAACTTTTGTAAATTATCGTACTTTTTATAAGCACAGACTTTTGAGGCCTGGCGGAGGCATAGCAATGCTGGTCCGTAATGACATGCACTGCTCAGAAAAATCACTGAATGAATACCCAAATGGGAGCCTTGAAATACAGGCAATAACATTATTCAATAAATCCAAAACAATTGATATCTTGAACTTATATAACCCAAACTCAGTTGTCAGTACAGACGAATTTGATCACTATTTCTCCCAACTTGGCTCATGTAAACTTGTCACTGGTGACTTCAATGCCCATCACCCAATGTGGGACACAAGAGCCCTGTAGGCTTTAGCCGAAGAATAAAGTCACGAGAGCTACGGTAGCACCCCTACCGGCACTCGGACTCACCTTCCACAACAGTCGTCCGCCGCCTGTAGCCGGCCGGGCTGCCGGGTACGACTGCTCAGAGGGTAACCGTCACCCCTCCCGGAGCAAGATGATCACTCCTTCCCGTTGCTGGGTGCTCTCACCCGGAACAACTGCACAGCTTCCCTGCTGCAATAACTCTAGTTTCTCCGCAGAATTTAAGCCAACTCCGTCACTGAGTCACGATACGCAACGCAAAAAAAACAAGTACATACGCGGGGTTACGTCCTTACTTCACGACTCTGAACAACGCACTGTCGCCGGCGGCCCGTAGCAGCGGTAGCAAGATCGCCATCTCCCGGAAGCGGAGCGCACACCGTTACAGCGCCCTCTGGCGGCGGCAAACACCACAACACCACATCTCCCCCAGTTTCTCACAAAACTCGCGTTGCTGAGTGCCTAGCACTCGTACTCATTCAGGTAAGTGGGACGCCGTCGCTCACGGCGTG
>JACJUY010008681.1:10805-30936 GCA_014220935.1 Platorchestia sp. MABIK | reverse complement strand
GATCTACGGCGCGATATAGTACGAATTACTGAAGCGCTAGCAAATTAATGCTAATACTACTACTACTTGACGTAGTGACGGCGGGCATACTAGAATTATAGTAGACTAACAGAGCCAGTGCATTTCGAAAACTTATACCTACTCGACCCCATCAGGGTGAGACAGTTATCGTATCTTTGTGAATCAACGTTCTCGATAGGATGATGTGAGGTCACAAGCTGAAGAACGTTAGGTAGGCTTTTTTTTCTTTGGAATTGAAAGTTTTTCTTTTCTGTTGCAAACTCATTTTTCTGATACAATGCCGTCCTACTTTTGTGCTCCAACTTTTTAAATTTTATCTTGTTTTGTTAACTTTCGTTCCAACTTATTGTTTGTGTGCAAAGGGGATATTGTCTGAGAGCACACCTTGTGTATAGATTAGATTCCATGTTTCTTTAAAATGTACCTTCCTCTCTTTGAACATCTTTTTTTTGTGGATAAGGATACTTACACCACGGTAGAGGAAACAAGGTCGAGTCATCTCTATGGGGGAAAATACACCTCTTGTTCGGCTAGCTAATAGAACGACTTCGTTTCAAAGAAACTTTATGACGTCACCATTGTCACATGTCTTTAGGCCAATAATGGTGCTAGATTTGGGGCTAGCAGTGTTGCCAGATGCAATATGAGCGCTGCTATTGGTCCGTTGCCATGACGTCAGCATTGCCACATGGTTCACCAAAAAATGACTGGTTTGACCCTACCTTGTTTCTTCTACCTTGGCTTTCACTCACCTGATTTACTCTACTTCCCGGATATGATCTCTAAAATTATTTTTTTACTGAGTGTAAACGATACCATTCCGCAAGACTTTCATATCTTGAATATTTTCGTATTGGCTTTAGTGTGATGTCTCGTTCGGTTATTGGGTGTTAAATTAATGTAGCATCTCATGAATTAGGCTTAGGACCAAAGTAAACTTCCCAATACTAAATGGATTGTAAACCAAAATGTCTTAGCCAATGTATTCGGTTCCTCGTCCTCGAAATGTTTTGCTTGTAGAGTGGATGGATTTGCAGTTGCTACCGATAGTTGCTAATGTTAGCTTAGTTAGCTGTTTACGGAAGTGAACTTTCAAATTCTGTATTATTTTTACAGTACCTGATAAATAGAATGTATTAATTTTGTACGTCTTTTTGTTTCGAACACTGATCAACATTTTGTACGTGATCTTTTTCTTCCGGTAAATTATTTGAAAATATATTTTAACATATTCAATCTGTGTTACTGCAAATGAAAACGATACGGAAATGAAGGTGAGCGAGCTGCTAATGAAAAACTACAATGGTGGGGGCTTTAAAAATAGAACAGTTACTGTAACAACAGGCAAGTGATACAAACAAGACTGCAGTTTCCCCACTTTACTAGGACTGGGACGTTGCAATAAAGAACAACAAAGTGTTGATGTTGAATTAATTACGCTGATGAAGATCAACTCCCTCAGCGAACCCATTCAAGTACAACACTTCGAAGAGTAACATGTTTCCCCCACGGTGTCCCAGCGAACAGCAATCTCCATTTAATGTAATCCTCAATCTGGGATTTTTAATCGTGGACACGTGAACACTTTTAATTACAATTTCTAGGGAAACGTGTCTAACAGAAGTCAATTTATTATTCATATAAATGGAACCAAAAATGACTGCTCTCATATCAACTAGATTACTTAAATCAAAAATATATTTTACATATAACGTGTGTAATGCCCAAACGTCACATGGCCATCACGCTTGCTATATAAATTTTTCAGGCCATTATCCCACTATAACTTGAATTTACGCATAACTATCAGTCTTTAGTTAAATAAACATCCCCATAACTCAAAAATAATCAAAAAAAGCTAGTTATTTCAACAAAAATCTAAAATTATTTCTGGAACAAAACAGAAAAGTTTCGCATTTTGGAAACAAAAGCAGGCAAAAACTGGACTGCAGTCTTGTATATGTCAACACCATAGTGTGCAGCAGACCGTGGCCAATTCGCACCTGTATACCATGGCCAATACACCACACCTGTATGCCATAGCCAATACACCACACCTGTGTGCCATGGCCAATACACCACACCTGTGTGCCATGGCCAATACACCACACCTGTGTGTCATGGCCAATACACCACACCTGTATACCATGGCCAATACACCACACCTGTATGCATGATGGCCAATACACCACACCTGTATGCCATGGCCAATACACCACACCTGTATGCCATGGCCAATACACCACACCTGTGTGCCATGGCCAATACACCACACCTGTGTGCCATGGCCAATACACCACACCTGTGTGCCATGGCCAATACACCACACCTGTATGCCATGGCCAATACACCACACTTGTACGCCATGGCCAATACACCACACCTGTGTGCCGTGGCTAATTCACACCTCTTTCCCCGTATACACAAACACAGCAGGAGTCGCTCTTGTATAGCCTTCTCCTGTCCTGCAAATATTGAGACCCACTCCTAGATAGAGCCAATAGATATTTATTTAATAAAATCGTACCCTAAAAATCTCTTTGAAGTTCCCTTTCGAGTGGCAGTTCCTTCGTTGTGATGTCGCTGGCAACCTGATGCCATACCAGTCTAATAACGGTCGTTGTAATGGCAATATGAGATCTGGATTTCTGACAGTTTATGGTGTAACAAACAGTACTTGTAACAATGAAAAATATTCACAGCCAGTAAAGGGTTCAATATTTTATCTCCAAAAGAGGAAATAAAAAGAGCATAAAATTTAGCAAAAGCCTATGCCACGTTTTATGTGAAAGGACATAAATTATCAGTAAAATAACATAGAAAATGAAATAAATGGCAAAGTGCACAATTAAATTCATAGGTTTCAGCCTCATAAAACCAAAAATTGAAGCAAGAATTTTTAACAAAACACAAAATAAATTTGCTTTCCCATAATGTAGAAGTGAATATCAAAACTTTGCAGTCATTTAATACAAAATAATAATAATAAAATATAAATTTGAACCCATAAGCTCAACCTTTCAAAACATACAATTTACAACTTTTAGGCGTCCACACTACAAAATTGAACCTACTATTCTTAACCCCATTAAATAAAACTCGCAAACTTTGTTCTTTCAAGTAAAATCTATTATCTATGTAGAACCCAATTTCATAAGAAATAGAACCTACAAACTTCAATATCACATAAAATCATTCACCATAAATGAAAATAAAGAACAAACAATAACTGCACCTAATGACCATATTTAGACAAGCATGTGATTATGATTAGTACCAAAAACTTATATATCCTTTTGCAAATAGCACTGGAATACAACATTTATATTTACTTTGATGTTAATGAAATAGAATGTAACCATGAAAAATATTGCAAGCAAATGATCCACAAGTTTGCAAGTATTGACAAATTTAAAATAAATTCTGAATTATTGATTTTGGATGCTAACTTTTTTGCACAAGTACAGAAAACAGTTTAACAAAACAAGGTCAAATAACATTTCAGGATACACAATACAAAACCTGCTCTATAACTTTAAGCAACAAAATGCCATGACAGAGTTAAATGATCAATGCACACCCTCATACAGGTATGGTTCATCCAAATTGTGTACAATTTAGTACAGGAAACCATAGTCCATACTTAGTTTTTCTTGAATTAGAAAATTAAACCATTGCTAAAGTCAGAAGAATACATTTTGGAGCATTTCCACCTCTTCAGGTTATCTGAAGAATGATATCATGAAAGGTGTTTTTATGATTAGGCAATCAAAATGCTTAAAATGTCTTTTCCAGAGGTACTGATGACAAGAAATGTTGTGAAAGGTTTCCTTTCAATAAAGAATTTTAAATTGACTTTCATATAATAACATTAGCATTGCCAACTAGGTTCTTTTATCCATCAAGCTAGTGAAGCTATGTACACTGTTTACAGTAAACAGCTACTAACTATTTGGTTCACAGTTGTCATACAGCATGAATACTGTGGATAATCAAATGTAAGGAAACCAATCACAAAAAAATAATGGAATACAAAATGAATAATTCATCATAAAAGGTGGCAGAGGGAGCACATCAATGGTCAAAAACAATTTAAATGCAAGACAGACAAAATCACAATGAAGTGATTTAGCCACATTTATGCTATGATTTTTTAAATTTATGGAACCGTTCACAACAAGTGAATATTACTTCAATGAAATAAAAATAGATTTAAGATTCCCCAAACACATGAGAACAAGGATTATGAGCCATAGGAAACACATTACACTTCACGCAAGAGAAGAGAACACAACAGGAATATGACTATATCTGATGCTGCCAGGGTCTTCAAGCTTCACGACTGGTGCTGCTGGCCTGTTGAAAAGAAATTTAATGAATTCAATAGGACAACTAGGGAGATATAAATACAGTCACTGAGATCAGAGCCAAAGCTTAAACCCACACGTAAGAGGGTAGACAAAAATGCATCATACAATTATTCCAAAAAAAGACAGTTCTAAAGCTCAACAATAACACATTCTAGGTTCCTAATTTAGTTGCAATTATAATACAAGACCACCATCAGCCACAATATGTGTAATATAAAAATCAAACAAAACTCAAATGCATAGCATATAAAATCTTTGCAAAATATCCTTGTTTTAATACAGTTACACAAAATAATTTCAAAATATTTGAAACTTTAACCACAATTATCCTATTTTGAGTAATCATTGGTATAAATATAAAATTAGTAGCAGCAGTCAAAATTAAGAATTTTGATTAAGTGAAATTTTTATTCCTGACACTACTAAGACTAAAATATTCATTGATCACAATAAAATGTTCACAAAGGCTATCTCTATCTACCTACACACATTCATCAAGTATTGCAAGATTTCAAATTTGTAGCAAATATGTACAGTGATGCAGCATAATTAGGTTAGAGGATTTAATTTCAGCCTCTCAAATCACAACAAAGTAGCTCCCAAGAGAGAAAGGCAGAAAGCATTATTAAGTATGGAGTTAAAGGAATGGGGAAACAATGCACAAGGTGTATTCCCACACAAGATACTCTGTACATAAAAACAGTATATTAGGAAATAAGTCTACAAAATATAATTGAAGTTGAGAAGAAAAAACTAGTACTGAAAAATAGGACAGCAGTGAACTGAAAAAAGATGATCCAAAACAAAACAAAAACTTATTCTATTTTAACAAAATGAAGGACTATCAAACATTTAGCTCAGGATTTTGCACCTCCTCTTTGGGTGTGCTAATTCCCATAGCTACAATAGTTGTAGCCCCCTGAGTTGGGTCATGTATGATTTTAAATATGCTAAATTTAAATATAAACAGTTTTTGTAAAAAAAAAACTTACCTAAGAAAAAGGTGATGCTCATCATAACAGCTGAACAGCCAACAATTTTCCTGCTCATCTTCCAACACAGAGATCAGCACAAGGGGTCTGATGGACGCCAATCTTGTTTTGTCTGCCTGGCGCAAACGTCACAGGCAGAGAATGCTTGAGCCACTCATCAGAACCATCACAGCAGTCGCACACTCCATCATTGACAAACGTAGATGGCACAGACTCTGGGAAACCTTGACTGTGCTTTTTGCAATTGAAAGTGGTGTTTTCACAGGCATTGGTTAAAGGCTCATCTGACCCATCTTCTGGACAGTCACAATAATTGTCATTAACTTGTCTCAATGGGATAATCAACCCTGACTTGATACACGTGAACACTGATTTATCACTTCCCATTGTAATAGAATTGTCAACTTTGTTCAAATTGGTTGCATCTATTTTAAAAGAAAGCTGCTTAGGTTTCATATCTAACTTAGGTTTAAGTAGTCCACCACGCTTATAGGTGTTTTTGGAAGACAATTCTTTATCATCATGGATGTTAACATCAGCTAATGCAGCTTCTGGAGTCTTAGATGCCTTACTGGCTTGTGCTTCACTCTTCAGTAACGCAATTTGCTTTAATCTGGAAATATCTCGAGGATGAATCTGATTTCTTTTGTTGGTCTCATCATTTAACACAACCAGAAAGATAACTTGGTACATAAGGAATAAGATGGCACTTACAGCACAGCCAAATAAGACCTTACGCTTCCGTAGTCTTGGTAAATACCTTCTTGGAAGCATTGTGAGAAATAAATTTTTTACATTAGCTACTAAAGAAAAAAACTGAAGTTCTAAACATAGTTTCTAGAAATAGTTAGAGAGTTATCTCTGTGGAGCATAAATACATTTAGCATTAAATAAAAGAATGTAACTCAAGCATTTTCTATGAAATACATTTCTACTATAAGTTAAACAAAAATTACCTTTATAATAGAAATATTCTGAGTGCGAATAAATCTATTTCTTTGTGAAATATGCCAATTTCATTTTTTAAACTAATATATTCCTTCACAACATGCATTAGATGCTGAAGCAAAAAAATTTGCCTCATGACAAAAAGTTTGCATCAAAACATTAACATGATATTATTATTATTATTATTTTTATCATTATTATTATATAAGAAAGTTTTAGCTCGCCATAGCCGTGTGTCTATAGGACCTGCCTCCGTGCGGGCAAACAAGGGTTCGAGTCAAGGCGCTGGTGGCGATTTTCTCCTTTGGGTATAGGAGAAAAATTCTAAGCACAACACCCCACTCTACCCAGGTGTCTGAAATGGGTACCGGCCTTGACCGTCATGGCGTCCTGGTATTAGTTATAAGGCATTTGAAAAACCAATATACAAGGTGATATGTATCAGGCTTGAATTGGAAATAAAGCATCCGTAGATGCCAATGTTTGTTTTGTTTAGCTTCTCTTAACCACGACAAAGATGTTCCAAGAGAGGAAGGAGGAAGGCACCATTTAGTATGAGTTGAGGGAACGTGGAATCTATGCACAAGGTGCACAGAAACAGTGAGCTAAGAAATAAGTTCATGAAACAAGAAAAAGTTGAAGAAGAAAGTAGTAGGTGCTGAAAAACAGGACAGCAGTGAACTGAAAAAAGATGGTCTAAAACTAAACAAAACCTATTCTACTTCAACAAAAAAGGAAGCCAACCTAAAGTTTAGCTTGGGCCCTAACATGGTCCCTCTGGGAGTGCTTTTTCCCATAGATACAATAGTTGTATCCCCCTGAGGGGCATAAACATGAAAATCTACAAAACTCTGACAAAATTTAAATTGAAAATATGAAAACTATGTAGTACATAACTATTTGTATTTTTCTTAGTACTCTAGATTAACTTCAACAACTACTTAGTAAAATATTATCATTATTATCCTACAACTTCCTCACCACAACAATGGTATTCTCAAGAGAGCAAAAACAAGTGATCATATAGAGCAAACTAAAAACATAAGGCATGAAAACTGAAAGATGCACAGTAGGCATGAAAAATATGAATTCCAAAGGGGTATCTATAGCTGAGGTATACTAACATTATCTCATCTAGAGATGCCAGGCCCCATAGCATTAGATATCCTGACCTTACTAACCTAAGCCTATTTTATACATAATAAAGCACAACACACAAACCCTGTGGTTTCTCAACCAAATCCTCATTAAAATTTGGCCCATTAGCTGGTGCTTTCAACTAAAAGTTTACAACAGATTCAAGGAATGTTTTTAGTTAGATGTTTCAATCCTAAAATATTTAAATCAAAACTGTTCAAAAATCTAGGACTGACATAATCATGTGATGCCATGAACATCATATCATAAAAACCTATTGTTTTCAAACATAAATTTTCTACTGAATAGCTTAAGAATGCCAGATTTAGCAATATTTAACCTCATGAATAGCTTCAGAATGCCAGATTTAGCATTATTTAACCTCAACAATCAGCCTGATTCAATACAAGACAAAGAAGAGGATTCAATTTTCCTGAAGACAGCTTAAAAATTCAAAAAAATTGCTTACCAAAATATCCTGATTCTGTAATAGATGAATACATATAACTATGCTGCTCAGTAAAAATGAGCATGCAACCCTAATACACATTGGTACTTTATTTTTCAGTACTACATACAAACATTTCTTTTCAAAACGCAGCCTTTTAACACGTTCACTGCGTATTGGGTCACATGTGTACCGACAGGTAAATTGCCCATTTACGTGCCGGTATAAATGAATGACATTTTATCGGTTTCATGACATTTTTAAGAATAATTGTTGTCATACAAGGTGAAATGTTGTTGTGCTAATGTATTTTTCAAATTCATGAGGAAGAATTAAAATTCATTCAAGCTGGAAAATTGATTTCCCTATTCTGCCACTCACACCCTATAAACCAACCGTAACAGCCGCAGAAACGCAGTGAACGTGTTAATGATCAATTGCATTATATTTCAACTATGAACTTTTCAAATATTTTGTTTCTGATTAAATAATTTATTAGTTCATATGATATACAAAAAATTTCAAAGTCAAGTAGTCAGAACCACACTTTTTCAGTAGGTATATTCATAAGCAACGACTAGCCAATTCACGTCACATAAAAATTAGCTGGAAAGGATACTTCTGTCTCTTTGCTCACTGAACATCTAATATCTGAAGGCATGAACTATAAAGGCATCCATAAGAGGTCTAGTTTGTTATAAATAAGCCATCATATACTACAGGTTATCACATTTTGTCTAGGTAACTGACAGTTCAATATCATTGTCTCTTATTCAATGCATTCACCAAAAAAAATTTTCACATCAACAACAGTCAGGTTACTTAAGAAATATTTTTATCAACACTACAAGAAAGATCATACCAAAATTACGTTGAACACTCCTAGCATACCACTGATTCTCTATATGTATACTGCTCTAACATTACATTCATTATGAGCGTTTTAAACTTCTACTTAGTCTATTTAAAAATCAAATCTTTTTTATTTTACTTGGCTATTACATTGCACATGTAAGTTATTATTCTTGTTGTTTCAATTTTATTTGCACCTGCTCATACACATAACTGCAAACATAAACTTCAATCATAAATCCTCTTTATGTTTGAGAAATTCTTTCCAATATACCAAGTAAATGTAGATTTTTTACCTTATCCTTAATTTCCATTCACCCTATCAACTTTTATTTGTATGCCTTCCAATTTCATTTACTATTTACAATCCCATTTAAGTCTACTAGCACAATAAAAAACTGTTATCCAGAGATCTACTTATTCTAAATTGAATAGTCTTTTGAATGTTCAGCTTTCTAGTATACTTAAAGCAGATATTTTATTTTAGGCTTATACTTAAATTCAACTAAAAAAAAAAGTTTGATCAACTTATAAAGTTTACTTTCATTAAATTCTAATTTTACAGTTCAAGACTATTTGTTCAGAGTAGAGATTTTACTCTAGAACAGCTTTAATAGCTTCTACACCTATCTATTTTGGTGCCCCAAATATCAAGCATCTCACTGTCCAAACCTTAATATTTACCATAACTATAATATATTACTATAAGCCTTGCAATGCTTATGATCGATTTTGAGTTTAATGCACTCACGGAAATTAAAAATTCTGTTCCAAAGAATCACTAAAGGAACACGTTTAAAAACATTTTACAGAAATTACATTTTGCTTGCTGATGCGCAATTTTGGAGTTATTAAACTTTGACGTTATAGGAACATTGTGTATAACAATAGAGAATCAAACAAGTAAATATGCTGTAATATGGAATTGATATGATGATAGGTTAGATTAGGTTACGTTAGGTTAGTTGAATAAACTGGCCAAAACTAACCTAAATAAACCTAAAATAACTTGACTTAGCTATGCAAAAACTGATGGTTCTCGCCAAAATACTGCACCTGTTCCAATAATGCCGGTACGACGCAGTCAACTATATAATATTATTCTTATCTGAATGTAATTCATGTTATATCTCAAACATGACGCATCAGCAAACAAAATGTCATTCGTGTAAAACGTTTTTAAATGTGCTTCTTTACCGATTCTTGAGAATCAAATTTATAAATTCTGTGAGAGCATTAACATCAATATTGACCACATTTTTTCCTATTCCTCAACATTTTCAGTTGTTAACTTAATAATTTGTCCCACTGCTCAACCTTCCTTACCACTACAGAGATTGTTTTCATTATTTGCTATGTGCACTTAATTTTATTTTAGACTCTAGGTATGGATACTTGTTTGATCTGTTTATTTCTACTACCCCAATACTCTACTGTTCATCTGTTGGTCTCATCAGCATTCATAACCATAACCTCACTTTTGTTCAAAAGTTTGGTCAATATCGGATTTAACGCGCCCACGGAAATTACGAATTCCATTCCCAAGAATCACTATAGGAACACATTTAAGAAGGTTTTACAGGAATGCCATTCTGCTTGCCGATGCGTAATTTTCGAATTATTCAACTTTGAAGTTGTAGGAACGTTGCATATAAAAGTGAAGGAACGGGCACATAAATGTGCTGTAATACGGTATTGACGTAACGATGGGTGAGGTTAGGTTAGGTTATGTTAGGTTATGTTAGTTAAATGAACTAACCTAAAATAACATGAGTCAACCAAAAATAGCTCACCTTAACTTACCCAAACCGAGGCTGTGATTTTAGCGCCAAGAAGTGGGCGTCTCCTGCCAGAAAAGTGGGCGTGACCCAACAATGCGGCGACTAAGCAACCAACCTAATAATGTTATTTCTATCTGAACGTAATTATTATTATATATCAAAAATAACGCATTAGCAAGCAGAATGTCATTTGCGTAAAACATTCTTAAATGTGTTCCTTTAGTGATTCTTTGGAACGGAATTCTTAATTTCCGTGAGCGCATTAAACCCGATATTGATCAAAAGTTTAATCTCAAAATCTATATCACTTAATATTTCATTTACCTTTTGTAGTTTTAGCCCAAATTCAAAAATCACAACAATGTCATCTCTGCCATATGGAAGTTAACTTAGTCAACTCACATTAACGTTTAAATTCAGACCACTTGTTCCAAAATGAACAGCTTATTTTTAGTTGCACATCTTTTTACCAAAACCCAGCTTGTTTTTTACCTACTGCTAAATGCTCTTATACTGCTTGTTTAATTTTTTCATTCAACACACAACAAATAATCTCATACTTGAATCTTGAATGTGAGAGCCAACAGTAACAGTATCAGGGCATTACAGCCTACAATTTCCTCTGCAATACTTACAATATTCACACACAGAATTCTATGCCTGTGAGGCAGACTTGTCCAATAGACTACTCCAGATCCACCAATTTGTCACAAGCTACCATTGGACAGCACCATTGGGATAACCAGTCTATCAAAAATCCCCCTCAGTAATTGTGGGTTATTACAGCTCATTCAATATGACTAGCTGATTCCAGTCACTGGGTTTTACTCCAGGCTTGTACAAGAAAAATTTTCATAGCATCAATTATAGTCGAATTACATTCCTGATCCAATTCTGCAACATAGTCTACATAGCTCATATCACATTCATTTTCAGAATATCTGGTATACCACTCATTTTTTTCATCCTGCTCAAAAATTACAATCATGAAACTCTCTCTCCCTCATACTAACTACATTCCAGCACAAAATGTTCAATTGCTTGCTCCACTACCCTATCACACTGCTAACATAATCTATTATTATTCTCATTCCACCTCCACATGCATCTATTCATTCTCAATGCCTTGCACCTCACAGCAAACAAGAGTTGGCTTCCAAAACTGCCATCATAGAACATCTTATACTTAGGCACTTTCTTTTGCATATACCAGATTAGTGCAGGCTTTTATGTCATGCTACACATCCAGTAATTCAATCTAAACTCTATTGTTTGACTCTCAATCCCTTTTTTTCCACCTTTTGCAGTCTCACTCTGGTCCTTCACCTTTAACATTCATTAAAAGCCAGTCATTCACAGGTCTCCCAATTCTAACACAAATTATCTTTTGCATATTTAGTTTTCTAGCACTCTTCTTATTGAAGTGAGGGATGCTCAAATTCCTCATAAGGTTGCTGGTCTTGCAAAGAGAACAGTTGGACCTGGGAAGTGGGAACTAATTATCTGATATTTTCAGCCACAGGCTTCTTCTTTGTTATTGGTTGAACTCACAGAAATAAGAACTTGAACTTAAAATTGAGGGCCGACAGTGTCGGGGCCTTTGTAACGGCCTACAATTCCCTCCTCAATACTCGCACAAAAGAAGAGTTCAGCACCTGTGTACCAGACTTGTCCACTAAACTACTCAGGATCCCCCAATCCTTGTCACAAACAAACAAATCCAGCAGCAAACGACTGCATTACAAGTTCAATAGTTTAGTACAGCCCCTCAACATTAAAACACAGAAGCGATTGAATCTGTAACACAAACAATGCGTAGCGCATCTATTCTGCCAGCATATACCTAACTTACAATATAGATACCTAGCCAGTACTTCTCAGGAAAGTGGCCAGGAAATTGAATATTTTTCCTAGCACTGTCAGCTAAACCAATGAGGCCGTAACTTTTCTTGAACTTGAGGGCCGACAGCGTTGGGGCCTTTGTAACGGCCTAGAATTCCCTCCGGAATACTCATAATATACACACAACACAATTCATCGCCCGTGTACCAGACTTGTCTAATAAACTACTCAGGATCTATCATTCTTGTCACAAGTTTCCATTGGACGGCATCACTTGGATAACTTGTCAACTGCCCTTTCATCACAACTTCGCGTCTCGGATTTACAGTTTAATCTGTACCGAGTCCGCACTGCAAACTATCATCAGCAAAGCTTCATGGTAGAACTTCATCAATTATTTCCTTGCAATAATAAATCGTGTGAAATAAATAAGGAAACATTTTCAAAATCATTAATATTTATCGATGGTTTGATGTTATTAATGAGGATCAAGAAAACAGAGACGTCAATAGCTAAGACATTCAGGTGATGGTAGCAATTTAATGTGTATTCTGCAGCCAAGCGTTTTCAATTTTGTTTAAATAAGTCAACACTGTACATTAACCACATAACTCCTGTTCGAAATGCCTTAGACATTTTATAAAACGTAGGTTAAAATGTTCTAGCTGCATTTTTCTTGTATGCTCTGCATTGAAGCATTTTTGCTGCTCTGTTTCACTTTACCACCAGCCTTGAAATACAATTTGCCAAAAAATGTATGTTCTCAAAATTGTGCGAATTTGCCGAAATTCTCCATTCGTTTCAGTTTGATGGCGATGGCTTCTTTTTTACACTGAAAACTCGAACACCAGAGAGGCCTTCTAGCTCAATTATTTCATCAACATAATCGATTCCATTAATTAGACCAATTGGCAAAAAACGCAGTATATTTGCGTGATTCTACAGTAAAAACTCCCCAATCCTACGTTGTAAAAAGAATACTGTATAAATCCTAATAAGTTTAATAAGGCTCGTTATGAAGTTCATTCACCTAAACAGTTGAGGGATAACCTCATGAGCATAAAATTTCAACATCAGATCAACGAATTCTCCCAAAACAGCACTACAATGCAGCATAATCTCTTTCTGCTTCACAGCCCAACTCTAATTCAAAACCGTATCTTTTCAACGTTATGGCAAAATAAATTTAGACAAACATGAATCGTGGTTTTACTGTCCCCATCATGCTCGTTCACTCCTAATTTGATTCTTTTAGTCAGGCAGATATTCACGTAGGTCCACACTTAAAAGTACGCTTGATGGTTGCGAACGGAGACTACACATTCTGAATTTTTTTTAAAATCAACTTTCAGGGATTTCCAATCTCCTGTTGATCTCGTATCCAAAATTCCTTATATCCAAGATAATCTAATAGTACAGTAATCTACCACACAGTAGAAATTGTCCCCATTGAAATAGCCATTGCTACCAAGATTTCGCTCACTGGGGGCTAGAATGTCACCTGTACTCAAGCTCTACCTGAACCTGAAAGATGAGAATAAAAACGGGGTGTGGCTAATAACAGTTAATCCTCGACTTGTTCACGCTCTACCTGAACCTGTAAGAAATGAAGAAGTGGGTAATAAAGCCAGAGTAAATCATCGACTGAGAACAGCATTTATTTGGAGCCAGCCTTAGCCTGCTTGGTCTGTCGTGCAGGCGCCTTCACGGCCTTGGTTGGCTTAGCTTCCCTGGGCTGGCGGGCCGCAATTCTGGCCGCCTTCTTGGTGTCGCGAGCCTCCCTGATGGACGCCAGCTTGGCGGGGTCACGGGTTGCCAGGAAGCGCGGCTTGCGCTCTACGTAGCCGCCCCTGCGCAACGTCAAACGTGCGTTAGCGACACTCAAATCATAATGTATACAGGGTTGCAAACTCAGCAACGCTCAAAATCATTCTCAATGTAGACAGGGTAGCCATCTAAATCATCATCAATGTAGACAGGGTAGCAATATAATAGTGGAATATGCCTTAATTTCTATTCATATTAAGTCAGGAACTAATAATTAGATTATGAAAAAGCAGATCCCAATGTCAATGATATTTTTTGAAGGAACGGCAATTCAATAGTTATCTAAAAATGATCCCAAGTTCAACAATTATATTACCATCTATTTGGGAACAAGTGCTTGCTGAAATAATGCGTGAATAGAGAGCGAGATGACAATTATTACTTTTTAGGGCAGTTCTTGAAAACAAATAAACATCCTATATCTCAAGCAATGAACACAAGCTAACAATTTCTCTTACAAACAGACTAGATAAGTAGGCATATATGATTAACGGTTATAAGATTTTTTTCATCGTGCCCACTTCTGAAACGCACCACCAATAAAGTCAAAAACACCCAGCCAATGAAGGCAGTGACAGATGCGTCAAGACACCGTCAATAACGCCAGAAACGCTTAAACAATAGAAGCGGCAGTAATAGCTGCCACAACTATAGCACACCTCAAGAACACAACGATTGTTTTCTCATGTTAACTTCAGTGAACCTTGTAGAAAAACAACCAATAAACCCAATCGCGGACACAGCCTACAAAGCCAGTAGTAGCTGCAGCCACCACACAACCACAACACACAACTCACTTGAGTCTGAGCATGGTGCGCTTGAGGTGCCTCATGCGGCCAGTGCCTGTGGTGCGACGACGGCACGCCTTCTCGGACCACCTGTCTGTGGAGCAAACAATGTGGGCACATAAGACACCACCTACTGACACACTCATATCAGTCCAGTGAGAAGCTATCCCTAAGATATCTAGTTAAATTTCAACTTTGTGAATTTCAATTCATGTATTAGTCAAGAGGGATGAGCAAACAAAGAAAAGCCATCGTATTTATTTCAATGAACCCTTTTGTAAGAGAGGAATCTTCAAATCAAAGATTGAAAACTCAAAGTTACTACATGAATTTTTTGCTGAACACTTATTGAAATTATTCATTGTTTCAATATCTGATACATTCTGGCTTCATATACACAGCACATTAAAAGAACTTTAGACTGCTTGCAATGATTTGTAAATTACAAGTAAATATTCACTCCTGCTCCAAAAAATTGCGTATGCAACATCACTCATTGATACATGACATCTACAAGCCTTCTTCTCAGCTAAGCTGTACATACATAGTTTCAATAAAGACAGCTACAAACACTGACATCTCCACATTGAAAACAAGAACTATCCACAACCTATCCCTCAACAGACTGCAAAAAGAAAGTTCTAAACATGCAACACTTCACAACACTTGTGAAACCCCATAAATCATTTCTGAGGGTATTTGACAGGAGCTCATGAAAGATGCAAGATAATATTTAAAATTTAAATCAGCTGATAAGAAACCATATCAACTAATGACTGGCCAACAATACACATCAATGCTAAGCAAGCCAGGGAGTAAAACAAGAGCTAAATATGATAGTAGTTAGTAGTTACAACTGTAAAAAATCAAAATCAAACACAACTGAACAAGATATAACATGCATTACAGTACATCTCAAATTAGTAGAAAAAAATGCATACACAGCCCTTATTTACAGCAAAGAGTTTCATTAACTATGAATTTGCATTTGAAAAAATAAAAAAATCCCAGAATTCACAAACATCTAATTATTAAAAATGCAATTGTAAACTTCCTCTTCATCTCTTCACTAATATTCTTAAAAAAATAACAATTGAAGAAAAGTTCATGATCAAAAATTTCCTAATATATAACTTACAATTTACAATTGTTAGAAATGCAATTCTAAACTCCCTTTCATCTCTTTGCTAAAATTCTTTAAAGAAATAAATGAAGTAAGTTGATGCTCAAAAATTTTTTAATCTGCAACTTACATTTCCTCATTCTGGGGCATGGGTAGCCACAGCTAGCACATCTCTTCTTCTGCACATGGTAGCTGCTCTTGCCACATCGGCGACACAGTGTGTGTGTCTTGACGTGGCGTTTACCAAACGACGAGGTACCCTTAGTCTGCACACACACAATGTAATTAAAATAAAATTCAAAAATTTAGAAAAACACTAACAAGCTTGCTTACAGTTCAAAATCAAGCTTGTTACAAATTTGCATCGAACTACTGATGAATTTTGCAAATAAGATAAGTTCCGTTAATTTGACTATTCGTCATTATCATACAAGAAGAATTTATATGGAAATAACACCACTGGTCAGAACACTATTAGTCGTTAAATGTTGTGTGTAACAAGGTTCATTCTTGCACTAGCCATCTAATACTAGTAGTGTTATTTTCATTTCAATGCTATCTATGATAATGAGAAACAACCAAAATAACAGAACTTACCCTATAGTTGCAAATTTCAAAATAGCATACTCAGTTGAGCCTGGGAATTAAAAAACAATGTGAAACTCTTACTACTGCCTTGTCTCTCTACGCATGATCCTATACTTGGTAACCTACAAACGTTATCACATCACACTATATAGAAAGAGTGCCAGTTTAAAAGGAATCAAATGGAAATAAATGATCAACTCTGTAAACTTGCTACCAAACTTTTGCATACGAGTAATCAAAAATCATACTTTATGTATTTTGTTACAGATATTTAGAACTTTTAAATAGACACTGGGATAATATTTTTGTGGATATCATACATTTTAATCAATTATATGCTTTCTCCATGAGGGAGTTGCAGTCTAAATGATTACGTATTCTGAAGATCTAGGCTGTTGCTCAGACAAAGTTTACCGAGTATAATTAAGAGCATTTGTTGATAAAGCTCTGCAACAACTAAATGTTGGACCATCATAAAAGTGAAAATAGAGTAATAAAGCTCAAACTTGTGTTACTCACATCTACCAAGGATAATACAAATTACCTTACTCAGAAATATTGCAATATAATGGCCTAATTTTGTTCAGCAATTAAAATTGGTCAATATTGAATTTAAGCCTTTCACGGAAATAAAAAATTCGGTTCCAAACAATCACTCAAGGAACACATATAAAAACGTTTTACACGAATGACATTCTGCTCGCTGATGCGTTATTTTAGAGATAGAACAATGATTACGTTAAGATAGGAATAACATTATATAGTCGGTTGCTTAGTCGCCGCATTGTTGGGTCACGCCCACTTTCTGGCGGGACACGCCCACTTCTTGGCGGAAAATTAACACGGCTCGGTTTGGGTAAGTTCAGGTAAGCTATTTTAGGTTGATTCCTGTTATTTTAGGTTAGTTTATTTAACTAACCTACCATAACCTACCCTAACCTCACCCATCGTTACGTAAATACCGTATTACAGCATATTTACGTGTCCGTTCATTCACTTTTATAAACGACATTCTTATACCTTCAAAGTTGAATAATTCGAAAATAACGCATCAGCGAGCAGAATGTCATTCATGTAAAACGTTTTTAAATGTGTTCCTCTAGTGACTCTTTGGAACGGAATTTTCAATGTCCGTGAAAGGCCTAAATTCAATATTGACCTTAAAATTTTATCCAATAACTAATGCTAGGCTCAAACAAGTTTGATTATGCATACAAGAAATAATTTCAAGATATTCTTCAACCATTTTACAGAACTATTCAACAGTACAGGTATCCCATTAGATCTCCTATGAATTTTACGAGGCTGTTCATCCCTGTTTAGATAATGAGAAATAAATAGAGTGGAGCAATTAATTTGCTCCCTTTTTTTCATCAGAAATGGCACAAAATCTCCATAACATAATTTTTTGGTCAGCACAGCACGTTATGCAGAACACAAACCAGAAATTTTTTAGTGTCAAAGGGCACAACTAGAAATTTAAAACATCTCTTACTATCTTTTACCACAAAAAATTAAGACCTAAATCTATTTCACAGCTAATTTTAACTCAGCTGCCTCGTAAAGAAGACATTTCAGATGGCCAATCTAACGTAGATAATACAACACTATTTTCATGAAAATTTCCTAAGACAAAATTGACAACCTAAACAAATAACCTTTCAGTAGAGTAATATAAAATGAAAATTTAATATAGAAAAAAATTCCTACACAAACTTGCACATGACAAGCTGACAATAAAGCAACTTAACTCTCACTGCAAGATTTTTTGTAACAAATTTAAATTTAACTGCATTATTTTCTAATCAGGGCAGTCTAGAGTGTTGAACTTTTTTTTCACACTTGCAGTCCATACAAATGAACTCTCAAATCTGATAATTTCTTTTTCAATTTCACAGGCATCATAACCTGGCATTATTATTATTTTTATTATTATTCCCTAATCTTATGTTCACATTCACTCTTCTCTTATATGTCCAGAATTATGAATTCTGGATCTCAGAAAATCATTATGAATGTGCCATAATTTCTACTGGAAACTTTCACCATTATTACTTTTATTAGCCTACACCATGGGAAGTAAACCACTCAAGTGAAACAACTTTTCCATATTATTGAGTAATGGCTTCAAAATCTAGTAAAAATATATTCATTATTTCATGCATTCGAAGGATGATATGTTTAAAACATTAAAAAACTTGTGAAGATATCAACTTCAACAATTTAATTGCTAAGTAGCTAATAGTTAGCTCATGCAAAGTAGCTACAAAGTTGTGTTAATTTATCTCGCATAAATAGACCTAGATCAAGTGTTAAGTTATAACCTTCAAAACTGCATGATATACAACGCTTATAATTGCCAAACTTCTACTAATAACACAAAATTTTGAAGAAACAATGCGCAGGTACGATCAACGTTAAATATTTAACAACACGCGACACAAACCGCTTCTCCATGTGCACATACAACCTCTAATGGCTTCTAAGTTAGCAAATAATACAAATAACCCAACACAACGAATAGATCTCACAATTTGCAGCACAAATTTACTTGTATCACATTAAACTTCAAAAATCTTCCTCGAGCCTTACCATTTTTCACGACTTTTAACATACACTCTCTCGTAAGACTTGTTTACGCGAAGTTGAAATGTTGCCATAAAGAAACTGAGATCGGCTTCTCTCACGATTGTGATCATTGTGGTAATCAACCAAGAGACCATTCCTGAAAACAAATTCATTACACCATCAAACAGCATTATATGTTATTTACTTGCATAATTCAATTAAGGGAATGTTTAATGAGAAACACAACAATTTTCATAAATTTCGTTACCGTAATTTACATTTTGAACCAAATATATTCACACAGAAATTTATCCTTAATAATCTGCAGTCTTTATCAATAAATTTGGGCTCGTAAAAGAAAACATATTTTTTAATGGTACTTTTGCTTAATTGAAAATATGTATAAGAAAAAATTCTATCGAAATAAAATACTCAACTATTTTTAAGAAAGATTATTTCAATTCTCAATTTCAGTGCGGGGCTAATTTCACATTTAAAAATAATTTTTCGTGTATGGAAAATAAACATGAAATAAAAAAATCTGGGAATATACATATTATAATTAGCTAACCAAATAACACACCCAAAATCGAAGAATAAACTTCACAATCGCAATCATGAAAACCATGATTAGTTTTTATATATATATATATATATGTATTATTTTGAAAACATTTCAAACGTTTTGCAGTTGAGCCAGCATTTGAAGTGTACAAATATACTACAGTTTCTGGTAAGATTCGATAAAGAGTAGCGCCTAGGTATAGAAACTTGTTATTTTCCTCAAAATTTTCGATATATTTGAAATTACTTGCTTCTTTGTGGGTCCATATTTATTCGCTACTC
>JACJUY010008681.1:0-10050 GCA_014220935.1 Platorchestia sp. MABIK | reverse complement strand
CATTTCATTACTGTGGCCTTCATTTTTTGCTCATCGTAAATTCCACTGATCGATACATGATCAACCATGTCGCTATGACCTGTTTTTATTCCTGTATAATCATGAAGCCTGTATGAAAATGTATTAATCTTTAAACCAAGTTAATTACATTTACTCATGCATATTCAAGCCCCATTACCCGAGTATTTACTATTCCAGGAGCGATTAAACTTTTTTAAAAACTAAAGTAGTTGTTACACATGAATCAATAAAATTTTGCCCTCGACGAACTCATTATTATGCTTGTAGGCTTTAAATACACTGGCAAATGGAGCTACAACAAAATGCATATGCACTTAAATAGCAATTGTTCTGTAAATAACCCCACATGTTATTTAGAACAATTATGTTGTGTAAAATTTTGCTAATTTTGATTTATTAACTTGCGTACACGCCCGTCGAAAATGACGGGATTCGATAGTTTCCTTATAATTTCCTTTCAGATGTGAATGACAAACAAACATATCCGTCCTAATACTCCTCGCCATAAAAATATTCTTGTGCTTGTTCAATGGTGAAACTCGTATCACAGATGCGGCCATTAGGCATCCTTAAAGAGCGTAAAAAAGAGACAAACGGATCAACCAACGGACAAACCAATTTAATTTTTTCAGTGAGATTCCCATTGTAATAACATTAAAGAACTTACGCACCAAAAGTTTGAACTAATTTATTTATTAATAAAGGAAACACATGACATTTTATTACATGTATAAGTATTGATTTGACGAATGATGTTTCGTTACTTGAAGGAATGTATGATGTTAAACAACAGAGACGGCTTCATTTTTGGGGGAAAGCTCATTCGTTTTTTCTGAGATGCATATAATCAAGTCTTAGTCATTAGTAATAAACTCAAACACACAGTCGTTGCTTGCTTGGATGGTTGGTCGGTCTCTCTGTCACACTCATTAGGATTTACATAGGGCTTGCTTAATGACCGTATCTGTGATACGAGTTTCATCAGTGCACAAAAAATTTATTCGCGAGCACACAGACACGATTATTGCACACCGTCAGTTTGTCGAGTAATGAAAGAAATTATCGAATCCAGTCATTTTTGGTAGGCCATGCGCACTGGTATCTAATGATTATTTTTTCTTCATGACATTTTGATTTTTTTGTTCTAAAATTTTACGCCTTTATTAAGGCTCAGGGCTAAAAAAAAGTTGAGAACCCCTGCACTAAAGTTTAAAAATGGGAGCCTATTTTCTTAATCACTCTTAAATGAGTGTTTGACGTTTCTTTGTCCTTTTTTACGATATTGATAGATAAGCGAAGCGTTTTACTGATCGCAAAAAACGTACATTAAGGTGTCTTCGATATACCTTCTAAAAACCAGACTCTCATATTTAATCTGCTCAGTGTACAAGAAATCATTGTATAAAGAGTTTTTACGCGCTTTTGGAGATTTATAAAAAAGATTTTACACATTTTGTTAGCAAATGTTCTACCGCAGAGTCACTACGCAGTCAATAGGAACAGAAACCGTGATTTTTTCAGCTTTATTCTAAAGCTGTTACAATTCATTGATTAAAAGACTGAATTTTTATGCCTTCAGAGGTTTGATTCATCAACGTTTCGCAGTTGTCATTGGAGACCAGTATTTTGAACGTTTCCCAAATCAGGAGTGATAGATTTTCTATTTTTTCAATGATTCGTTCAACCACAGCCATGGTTTCTGTCTACTCGTATGACAGGTATAGGATCAATTTAGGACCTACTTGAAAATACGTATTTAAAATCTAATTGGATGGTTGGGATACATTGTAAGATGTTTGGAAGTACAAATTTTTCCAAAATATGCGAGATATCCTATATTTCAGAACTCAATTCTATCAGCACTCAATCGAACGCGATTCATCACACATGAAGCTCATAAGAGGCATTAAGGGATAAATATTTTTGTGAAAAATTGTTCACATAAAAGTGTTTTGTCGTCATACCTCATTGCCTCCCAAAAAAAAAAATTTTCATCAGTACAGAAAATTGAATAGTTCTGTATCCTCGTACAGATGGGATACCAGCACTCACACTTTGTCGTTTCTGTTCTTAAGCTTTTAATGGCAAAAATGGAATGCTAGAAAATTTAGCTCAAGTCTCCCTAACCGCAACAAAGGCATTCCAAAGAGAGGAAGGTCGAGGGCACCATTTAGTAGAGTTGAGGCAACCCGGAATAAACCTTCAATTGCAAAAATGGAATGCTAGAAAAGTTCGCCAAGTCTCCCTAACCGTAACTGAGGCGTTCCATAGAGAGGAAGGAAGAAGGCACCATTTAGTATGGAGCTGATGTAAATCGGAATCTATGCACAA
The DNA here is from genome assembly GCA_014220935.1 of Platorchestia sp. MABIK. Lineage (NCBI taxonomy): Eukaryota > Metazoa > Arthropoda > Malacostraca > Amphipoda > Talitridae > Platorchestia > Platorchestia sp. MABIK. The sequence goes on along the minus strand of JACJUY010008681.1, from coordinate 7,698 downwards.
GGCGTATTCCCACCTAAGACCCTCTGTGCATAGAAACAGTAAGTTAAAAAGGAAGACCACTAAATAAGATAAAGGTCAAAAATGGAAGAAATGTACGCTGAGAAGCAGGACAGCAATTTACAGAAAAAAGATAGTCCCTAACGAACGAAAAAAACATTCTGATTCAACGATGAAAAGACTTACCTAACCCAGAGCTTGGGACCACACATTTTCCCCCGAGATCGCTATAATTCCCATTTGGACAATAGTAATAGCTAAATAATTCATTGATACAATTCCCCTCCGCCCTTCCGAGGAGCGGTGCTGATAGTATTATTCATGGCTAACACAAAAAAGGGAAAAAAACACAGAAGACGGCGACAAGCAAGCTATCAAACAAAGAAGATTGCATCAGTTTTTTGAATATACAAATAGTCCCATATGATTGGTAAGATAATAAAAACGGAGAATGATGTCATCGATATTTTATTGCAGCGAAGTCGACTCCTGCTCGACACTTGAGTATTTAAAGTGATATATTGCATTTGATTTTAAGTAAGTTTACGGCACAATAACATACTGCGTTTTTAAGGGAGGAAGGATGAAAGCACTATTCAGAAAGAAATTATGAGAACAAGGAATCTATGCACAAGATGTGCTTCCACACCGTACACATAGAAATAGAAAGATTAAAAAAATTTATTAAATAAGGTAAACAGCGAAGGAAGTAAATAGCACTGACAAATGAACATAAGTAAACCGAAATAAAAGATGGTAACAGAAACAAAATTCTTTCATTTTAACTAAAAGAGGCGCCATCTAACCTCCAGCTCGGGATCTGAAATATTTCCCCTGAGAATGCTAATTCTTCCACAGCTACGTTGAGAATTACTGGAACAAAATGGATCTGTTACCGCCAGGTTATTCATGAGTAGCTTGTTCGATCTTGTTACTTGACTGACGCATGTATGAAGCCAAAAAAGTGTCGATTTCTAACTTCAACGCCGTAAAACGCCTGTCTTCACCGTATTTACGGGGAACAGAAACTCTGTCTTGGCAGTATTGTGGACGGTATTTACGGCGTTCCCAGGTTACGTTTTTTTCACGTTTCGAAGTGGATTACGAAGTTTGTCGTCCACTGGTTACGGCTTTTCCCCCGCCTTACGGCATCAACAATTTCTCTCGCGCGACCAAAAAATTCAAAAATTCAAACTTGGCGGTCGGTGTGCGTGCGCATGACTGTGCAAGTAACTCACCACACTCATACGTTACTATATGTCACTGCATACGTTATCAAGATGCCGATATGCTATTGGCCGAGATGCTGCCTTTCTCTCTCTCTCTCTCTCTCTTTCTCTCTTTGTTTATCGCTCGCTCAGTTCAGAATCTCGCGTGTGTTCCGTAGAGTCTTGTTCTCGCGTGAGTGCTTGCGATTTCGTATTTATTGTGCATTTTAGTGCTTAATTCAAACTTTAATTCGTTAACTACGGGTCCCAAGACTGCTAGTGATGTTAAACGGAGAAGTAAGAAGATGATTACCATAGAAACGAAGCTAAAGATAATAAAGAAAAATGAAGAACGCACGCGCATCGTTACCCTCGTTTGAGAATATGACCGTAAATAGTACTAACTATACTCTTCTGTTACTAATTTTTAACATGTATATAAAATTTTGATGTTTTTACCTGGGGTTTTGCACGCATTAGCTAATTACCATAGGTTTCTATTCCCGCCATACAACGATTTCGCCTTACGATCACAACTCCGGAACGGACTAATGTCGTATGGCGAGGTCGTAATGTCGTAATTCTGGGAACAGAAACTCTATCTTGGCAGTATTTCTGGGGAATAAAATGTTCCGGAAATGTCTCTGGGGAACAGAAATTCTATATTGGCAGCATTTCTGGGGAACAGAAACTGTGTCTTGGTAATATATCTGGAGAACAGAAACTCTGTCTCGGCAATATTTCTGGAGAACAGAAACTTAGTCTGGACAATATTTCTGGAGAACAGAAACTTGTACAGACCATCACTACTCCGGGTGGCATTCCATCAACTACGTGGATCATTTTGCCAGTTAGGTAGCACTTCAATAACCCGTGTCTCAGCAGCAGATCAGTTACAGGATTTCACATAGTAACCAAAGTTCATCAGTTACTAAATTTTACTTGGTAACTAAATTTTATCAGCTACTAAATTTTACTCAGTGTCCAATTTTACCCAACGTCGTGCAGACTAGCAAGGTGCTGCTTCATACAACTACCCCGTGTGGTGGAATAGTCACAAAACAAACACTTCAGCAGCTCCCCAACGTTGTGGTCGCTAGCTTTGTGCTTCTTCATAGAAGTTGCGTGGATGGTGGTGAAGTCACAGAGCTCGCATTTCAGTCTCTCGCCGACGTTGTGATGGCTGGCTTGGTGACGCTTTAATTTACTCTTATTAACGGTAGCATAGTTACAGAAATCGCACTTGGTCTGCTCACCTATGCCGTGTTTGGCAGCCAGATGCCGCTTTAGTAAGCTGTTCTCGGCAGTCGAGTAGTCGCAAAACTCGCACTTGCACTGCTCACCGATGTTGTGCTTGTTGGCTCGGTGCCGTTTCAGCCCACTACTCCAAACTGTGGAGTAATCGCATAAATCGCACTTTAATCGCTCACCAATATCAACGCTGTGCTTCTTTGCCTTGTGCAGCTTCAAGCAATTGCTCCAAGCAGTGGAATAGTCACAGAGATCGCATTTTAAACGCTCGCCAACATTGTGCTTGCATGCTAAGTGAAGCTTTAAGCTTTTGTTCTGAGCAGTGGAAAATTCACAAAACTCGCACTTCAGTTGCTCGCCAACCTTATGCTTGTTAGCCAGGTGTAGCTTCAGGCTATCATTGCGAGCAGTGTGATAGTCACAAAACTGGCATTTCAATTGCTCGCCCACATTGTGCTTGCTAGCGCGGTACGTCTTCGATAACCTATAGGCAATCGAATGCCCTAAGAACTCACTGTGAGGATTCTTTTGGGGCTCTGAATCTCCACTCAGTTGATAGGTGTATGTATTTCCCTTACCATGCTTTGCTATTATATGACGCTTCAAATTACCCAAGTAAGTTGACGTATACTGACAGAACTCGCACTTGGTACAATACCCCAGTTTATGTCTACCACTAAGATGTACTTTCATGAGATCTCTCCGATCTGTACAGTAATCACAATGATCACACAGCAAAGGCTGTGACATGTCACAAGGTTTGACATCGTTGTTAACTTCAGACGACTCTGTCAGCAAATCGGCACTACCTTGAGACGCACCAGTTGATCTTTGGAGAATGGTACTAGTGTTGCTTTCACACGAGCTGCCTCTCCGAAAGTTTTCGTCTGATTCTGCATGCCCTGAAGGTGCCTCAGGACATACATTGTCTCCTTCGTTTTTGACAGAAAACATAGAGCCATTGTTGCTTGAACTGGCCTGTAAAAAATAATGGAAGGGTTACATTAAAGTTGTTTGCAGATTGGATTAGCTAGTTTTCAGGCATCCAAACCACAACAAAGGTGTCACCAAAAGAGGAAGGATGATTGCACAATTTAGTATGGAGTTAAGTGAATGGGGAATCTGTGTACAAGGTGTGTTCCTACACAAGGCTCTCTACACAGAAAAACAGCAAGCCAGGACAAAATTTCCTGAAGCATGATAGAAGTTGTAAATGAAAGTAACTGGTGTTAAAAGAAAGGATAGCCATGACAAAACAAACATTTTATTTCAACAAAAAAAAAAGTACACCTAACTTTAAAATTGGGACTTTATATTTTCCTTCACAGTAATTCCCTTTGATACAATGGCTGTATTACCAAATAAAATACCAAACTTAAATGCATCCAAGCAAAAACGAAATACCCTATTTGAAAAATTACAAAAAACTTCTTGTTCTGAGCCTTAAAATTGAGTCTTACAACAGAAAAATAAATTACAATCTAAGAATACACTGTGAAAATGATGTTTCAAACATCACAAGCCATTGATGTGGAATGATTGACATTTGAAGAGAAGAACTAAAATTACTAAATGACATCAAATTAATACCACAGAAATGAAGATAATCACAGGTCTTTGCAACAATCATGCAATAATACAACTACCTAATCTACACAAATTAACATTTATAGCTTCAATTTAATTAAACTCAAGTTCAAATTCATGAAACTCAAATTCAAGTCATAATACACAAATTCAAGTCATAAAACTGAAGTTCAAAATTATCAAACACAAGTTCAAGTTAATCAAACAATTTAAATAAATCAAATTTATATATAAATCAAACAAATAAATTCGGTCACTATTGATTTTTAGCCTCACGGAAATTAAAAATTCCGTTCCCAAAAATCACTAAAGGAACATATTTGTAAACGTTTTACACGAATGACATTCTGCTCGCTGGTGCGTTATTTTCGAGTTATTCAACTTAGAAGTTATACGAACTTTGTATACAAAAATGAAGGAAGGGACACGTAAATATGCTGTAATACGGTGTTAACGTATCGATGGGTGAGGTTAGGGTAGGTTATGTTAGGTTAGTTAAATAAACTAACCTAAAATAACATAAATCGACCTAAAATAGCTTACCTTAACTTACCCAAACCGAGGCTGTTAGTTTCCGCCAAGAAGTGGGCGTGTCCCACCAGAAAAGGGGGCGTGACCCAACAATGCGGTGACTAAGCAACTGACCATATAATGTTATTCCTATCTGAACGTAATTACTATTATATCTCAAAAATAACGCATCAGCAAGCAGAATGTCATTCATGTAAAACGTTTTTACATGTGTTCCTTTAGTGATTCTTGGGAACGGAATTTTTAATTTCCGTGAAAGGCCTAAAATCAATATTGACCATAAATTCAATTCAATTAGGTGTAAATTGAAATCAGTTCAAACAAGTTCAAATTAATCAAACAAATTACATTTAAATATTATGATAATGTTTTGAATTATGTTCAAATTGATTAAACTCAAATTAAAATTAAATTCGATTCAAGATAAAATAAATCTAACTTGATTTTAAATTCCCCACATATTAAAATTAGGTTAACATATGTTTGAATTAATAATTATCAACTTTAAGTAACCAAATAATTTTAAATTAACCAAACTGAACTGCAACTTAGTTATCTTCAATAATAACACAATAAATAGCAACATCTCTGTTTTTCAAATAAATTAGGGTCAAATATGATAATTTTGAATCATTTAACCCAATTACCCACTGAGCTGCCAGAGCATATAGTACAGTATATTGCAGTGTAGAAGAAAGTTTTTATTAAATATCCATTCACAATTTAATGCATTTCATACCAAATTCTGTAGCAGATTGATATTTTTGATCATTTTTTTGTTATTAAATCACAACTTAGGTTTGCCTTATCTTTAACAACTTATTAATGATAAAGCTTGCCTTGTTTCTGACAAATTCTAACTAATATATGACTTACTTCAAATTGTGTTTGACTATTCTCAACTATTGTTTGATCAACTTGAACATGATTGATTTGAACTTGATCTAGAACAACTATAAACTCTATTTTAATAACAAAGCTAAAAGCTTGGAGTTTCAGAGCTGAACACCTATAATAAAGCAAAAAAAGTATTACTTTTCACATGATGCCCATAAATGATTAAGAATACCAGAATTACAAAACTAAACAAAACCATTTTGAAGAAATACAGGCAGTACATTGTCGTACCTGAGGCTCCGGCAGCCAGTCGCTGAACTCTTCTTTTACTTTGATGAACTCCGGCTCACTGTCGAGCACTTCAGTTTTGATGTCCATTGCTTCTCAAGGAACTGCCAATTCCAGCACATTGACTGCAAGTGTCATGACAATAATATTTACAACAGAGATAATTGTGTAAGGAGTATGTATTTCAAAAAGGAGAAAATGCAGATAACGTAAATGAATGCTTAATCATTTGGCAAATATCTCTTTATTAAAACTTACCTAATATAAGTTTCCCATGTTAAATTAGCGTATAAATTGTCTTTAACAAATGTTTCAATTATAAGTACCAATAAATCTAAAGCAATACATCAACTGAAATAATCCAAATTGAAATGGCTATTATATCAAAATTCAGTGATTTGGAAGTTATCAAAAAACATGGAATTTATAAGAGTACATCTGCCAAAACCTTAAAATTATTAAATAAAAATGCACTATTTTAATAATTTAACTAGTACTTCAAGTTCAAGGGTCAATGCTAAAAATTCAATCTAAAATCAATTCATGTATCAGCAAAGGTGTAATTTCAAGATTAGGAAATTTAAACTGGAAGAAAGTTTAAAAATATTAGGCATGATTCATTCATGTGAGATTCAAGTTGGTTAGATATTACTTTTTAACAATATGGACAGAACAGATGGATGGCTGATCAGTCTGAAATTTGATAGATTTTTGTAATGTTCTAGTGATAAATTGTTTACACTGATCACAAAATTTGTTAATAGCTAGAGGTGTACTTATTGTTACACAAATCCCGAGTGCAGTAACAGCGAATCTGCCTTGTATAAATTAAAATTTAATACCATCACCTCCATTTGCTTTATTATTTTATAGCAAGTGTAAAACTGGCTTTGGTCTCCATTCGTTTCTCAGATGCAACATTGCTTGGATACACACACCTATAGGTATGTTTGGAACGAACCATAATAGTTAAAAAGTGAGCCATGATAATAAATACAAAAACGTCTATGCTCACAAAAACTCAGGACACTGCGTTTTTTGCTTTTGGTTACCTCAAACGAGTCACTCAGATGCCTTGAAGTTGCACCGGCCACTGAGGCGATAACAGCTGCGGAGCTTTGATTCCGCCCGGTCCGAGATTTTCTTGCGTTCGAATGCTGCGAAACAATCCGACTCTACGCCATAGTCACGGTATACCATAGTGCTTTACGCCTGGCCAGGCAAGCATACGTTAGAAAGCAGTCAGTGATGTTGACGTAAAATCCGTGTTCTTTTGAAAAAAAGGGTTAAAACCCGTAGAAAATGCGATTAAAGCCCAACGTTTTGTTCCATAAATGTAAGTTTCATGAGTGTAGTGTTTGAGCAGTATGGAGAGAATGAGTGGTATGCCAGATGTGCTGAAGATGATTGTGGTATGCGCTGTATCGTTGGATTAGATCATGAGTGTAATTTGAGTATCATTGAAGCTATGAAAGTTTTCCTTGTATGTGCCTGGAGTAAAAGACAGTTACTGAAATGAGCCAGTCATGTAGAGTGGGCTGTTATGACCCACCATGCACGGAGATGGTGTCTTGACGTACAGGTTATCCCAGTGATGCCGTCTAATGGGAGTTTTGTGACAAGGATTAGTGGATCCTGAGTAGTTTAGTGGACAAGTCTGGTACACAGGTGCTAAACTCTTCTTTTGTGTGAGTATTGAGGAGGAAATTGTAGGCCGTTACAAAGGCCCCGACACTGTCGGCCCTCAATTTCAAGTTCAAGTTCAAGAATAACTTTTCCTATAATTAATTGTACACTGAGCATACTTCAATGTACCAGAGATAACGCAGGCCCACACATAAATCTCCGTATTGTTGTGTGCGCATGAGAAAATCAACGCTCTAAGCACTGATCTAAAGAATCTAAAGATTAATTTTGGAAATTGCTTCAAGTTTAAACAATTTAAACAATTTATTTACCACAGGTGATACAGAGGTAGAATGTTTCTTAAGTCTAGTAC
>JACJUY010008680.1:0-23267 GCA_014220935.1 Platorchestia sp. MABIK | reverse complement strand
GCATGTTTCGTATTAAGGTAGTCAAGAAATAAACTGGCATGTGTTGGATCACGAAATAAAACGAAGGTGTCATCAACGTATCTGCGACAAAATACTGGCTCAAAAGGAACAGGGCAGTCTGAGAGCCAATTTTGTTCATGGTATGACATTTTTTAACAAAAATACTTTTTAAATCAATAGTCTTCGCTATTACCTTCATTTTAAAGCTATGTCGAGTCGTACAACCTAATTTGATACGAGATAAAACTTGAAGAAGAAAGTCAGATGCTGAAAAACAGGACAGCAGTAAACCGAAAAAAGATGATCCTTTGCAAAAAAAAAACATTTTATTTCAACAAAAAGAAGGCCTACCTAACTTTCAGCTCACATTTTCCACCTGGGAGCGCTAATTCCCATAGATACAATAGTTATATCCCCTTGAGAGGACGTTTTTTGAGGACGAATCAGTGAAACACAATGAGACGGAATCTGAATCGATGCATACACTTGTCTGTGGTTGTTTTTGATGCCTGTTTTGTAAGATTGTTTTTCTGGCACAGCGAAGGAGACAAATTAGGTGAAGACGAGCTCGCTCGACCTTGCCGAGTAAAGAGTTCATGTGCGTCCTTGGCTGCAAATAAAACTTCCTGCACACGCTAAACACGGTCAATGCGTCCTGCAACGGTGCTGCTATAGCGTGAGATCTACCCCCACTACAGCGTGAGGTCTACCTCTAGCTAGTACTGTAGCCTGAGGTCTACCACACTAAAGCATGAGATCTACTTCTAGCTAGTACTGTAGCGTGAGGTTAGGTTAGGTTCAATGGATATTACTTATTTTCATACATTTAATTTAGCGATAAACACTTCATCTGTACATCTCAAACTGCACCTGGGTAAGCGATACATGGCGGTAGACCTCACGCTGTAGCAGCACCCCTGCAACTCCCATCGCTCCGCAGAGCAGTTTTTAGTTTCAATATCTGTTTCCATGCTCATGAAACGCGGAAGTGTGCGCAAGTAACGCTAACGGACGCTGGAAGTGAACCGCCGCCCCGCCCTTCTGTCTGTTGAAGTTACGAGCTGTGATGTTTACATCTGTATACTGTGTACATCTGTATGCTGTGTACATCTGTGTGCTGTGTACATCTGTGTGCTGTGTACATCTGTGTGCTGTGTACATCTGTGTGCTGTGTACATCTGTGTGCTGTGTACATCTGTGTGCTGTGTACATCTGTGTGCTGTGTACATCTGTGTGCTGTGTAAATCTGTGTGCTGTGTAAATCTGTGTAAATCTGTATGCTGTGTACATCTGTATGCTGTGTACATCTGTATGCTGTTTACATCTGTATGCTGTTTACATCTGTATGCTGTTTACATCTGTATGCTGTGTACATCTGTATGCTGTGTACATCTGTATGCTGTGTACATCTGTATGCTGTGTACATCTGTATGCTGTGTACATCTGTATGCTGTGTACATCTGTATACTGTGCACATCTGTATACTGTGCACATCTGTATACTGTGTACATCTGTATACTGTGTACACCTGTATACTGTGCACATCTGTATACTGTGTACATCTGTATACTGTGTACATTTGTATACTGTGTACACCTGTGTACTGTATACACCTGTACACTGTGTACATCTGAATACTGTGTACATCTGTATACTGTGTACATCTGTTTACTGTGTACATCTGTATACTGTGTACATCTGTATGCTGTTTACATCTGTATGCTGTTTACATCTGTATAGTGTTTACATCTGTATAGTGTTTACATCATACTCTTTACATCTGTTTATGTGGTACAATGAGGCCCTGGATGCTAGAGCTCAAGGTGCATAAATTTCTCCGTCTCTGTATTGTTACTCCCGCTGGTTTTTTAATGGAACTGAGGCTAAATGCGCTCGCAACGGCAGCTTGTATACTTGCATCTCAAACGCGCTAGCTGAAGGTTGAATCATTTTGGCCACAGGGTCTAGATTTTCGAACAGTTCAAGTCGTTGTATCGGTACATCTGGCAGCGTAGGTTCTTTTAAGGTTAATTTAGAACTTAAACCAACGTATTGTGTAACTACGAATACTGAAATTATTTGAAAACCTAGCTCCTTTAGAGACTTTAGAGCTTCTCAGTTAATTTGGACTATGAACATGTTCTTCAGAAGGACTTTGTCCTGGCATTTATGTTGTACAAATCATTCCCGGAAAAGTTTTATCATTTACTAAAGTATGGGAAACATATCACAGAGCGACAAAATAATTTTGTTGGGGAATGATGTATTTCCAAGTTCCAATCATGTATTTGTGTTTGGAATGTGAGAAGAAATGAGAAACAAAATAATTTTGTTGGGGCCACAATCAAGTATTTGTCTTTGGAATTTGAAGAGAAATGAGAAAAGTTCAAAATGCCGCACATGAAAGACTGAACTTCTGATCAAACTGCAGCAATGGGTCCCCCTGGAGGCGACGAAAAATTGGATTTTGTCAAAGTCAACGGCTCAATTATTGGCCTTAACGTCACTGTGGGATATGACAAGTTTTTATTTCGGTCACTGTCGTCTTGACGCTCTTACCGATCCGCAAACTGACGACATTCCGTCGCTGCAGCGCCAAATGAGCGGCGACTCTCAAGTGAACGTCACCAAGAGATGTAGGGGGGCTACCAGAGGGGTATCAGCGGTATTTAAATAATTTATTTACCACAAGCGATACAGAAAAAGATAGTTTCTTTAGTCTAGTACAATGGTCAAATTTGAGCCTGGCGACCTGTGGGCTCGAATAAGTTCAGCTACTTCTAAGGCATCCTACATCAAAGCTCGTGTCTGCGTAAAAATGTCATATCCTATGTAATAAAACGCTGGGTGTCTCTTTGAAATTATAAATAAAAGGAAATTGATGTATTTTTTTGTAGTTAGGTTATCACAATGGGAATCTCATTGAACTCATTAAATTGGTTTGACCAAACTATGTCCTAATTGGTTTGTCCGTCTCTCTCTCACGCTCTTAAATGATGCTTAATGACCGTATGTCTCTGTGGTACGACTTTCCCCATGCAGAGGTACAAGAATATTTTAACCGCGAGTGGCATCAGTATTCATATATTTGTTTTCCATCCACATCTGAAAAATTTATCAGAAGAGAATATCGAATCCCGTCATTTTTGACAAGTCGTGTGCTCTACGTAGCTCGCTCATAAAGCGTAATGTGTGTATGTCAGAAATGATCAGCGCTCTCAGTCTGGTCATAAAGGCCCCAGATGTTCCTTCTGTTGTGCTTCCAAGAGGCGAGAAAATGAGCGTAACGCGAGGCAACTTTTTCTCTCGCGCTTGCGTACGAATGAATTTAAACAGCGTGACGCTTGCGTACAATGGTGAGGTAGGTAATTACTACCATTAACGACATCTAGCACTTAAGCAAATTTTGAGAGCATGTACACTACATTTTGCTCACATGGTGAATAATAATGGTAATAAATATTTTGGTCATTTGATTAATAATGATAAGTGTTTCATAAATAATTTCATAACCAATATTATTACTATTAACTGACATTTCTCCTGTGTCTGTGTTCGGCATTCACGGTCATTACTGAAACCTAGCAGAACGCCTCCTTGATGGGGACAAACATTGCGATCAATTTGACACAAAGGGACTTCTCGATCTGTTCACGTAAAAATTCGACTGCCCTGCACAAGTCTTGCTTGAGCTAAGTCTCTTGGTTATGACCTCTACGGAGGCCATTCATGGCACGCGAGCCCACGCAGAAGGAATTTATTTTTAGAACTTCACCCAGCGATGTTTCCGGAGTTTTGCGTCCGTCGTCGTGAGGAGACAATTCGAGAGCTGCAGAAAAGCTTTCGTTTAATAAAAGACTGGAGAAGCAACTCGCAGACGAGCTGTAACTTAGAAGATAAGTCCGAAGTTACTTGCACTGCCTCGCTCTAGGAACACATTTTTGTGAGAACTTAAGAAAAATACATTGACATTTATAAGAAGCAACCTTTTTATTCTTTTACTTGAAACGGCGACTGAAACTGGTCCCCAGCTCAACATTTCAGGGGGGAGGGGGGGGGCCCATGCCCCTGCTACTGACTCTAGGAGTTCATACTAGAGCGGTCATTCGATAGACATTAACCCATCTTGACGCTTTCGACATTCTACCTCGAATTAAATCTCAAACTTGTGTTTAAATTATCTTTCCGACATCTGTACATGCCATGGTTGAGGTTTACCACGTTCCCATTGAAGTCTCCATACCACAACCATTACCCAGGGAAGACTTCATACCACAACCATTACCCATAGAAGACTTCATACCACAACCATTACCCCAAAACTCTCCTTACCATCCTACCTTCGTGGCGCCGCACCTACGACAGTGACGGTTCTTTTCATTTCGCTCTGCTCAGGCTGTCAGTTTATAATTTTTGGCGAGGTAGTTAGTATTACCGATGACCAAACATCGCTGTACAACCGTGGTACAATATTACAACTTCAGTTGTAAATTCAAGGCACACGCAACGAAAGGCACGCTCACACAGTAACGCACAACGCTGGTGCAATAGCGCACATAGCCACACGTACAAAACCCACATACCGCCCGAGCAATTTCACACACCGCTAACACAATTGCGTACAAAGCATACAATTATACATACAGCTGGAACAATAGCACACATGCTGGCACAAAACTCGCATGTCCCTGGCAAAGAAAAGCGTACACCGGTGGCTCAAAAACACAGTCTCCGCACAATAACGCATGACACTCGCCGCGTCGAACTCCATCACCAACACTCGAAACAAAGCAAGGTACTCACAAGCCATCATATCTCGCGCACTAGGCAGAGCAATTGCGATGGAAGACTGTACTCTGCGGTACGATCAAAGATTATGCGTCTCGTCTATGCTTGCGCACCGCGCTTCGTCATCTTGCTTGCTATCACAAAAATGGGAAATGACTAAAGTACAAATTCCAGATTTTAAACGAGTTTTGCTAACCCCAGATTTTAAAACGAGTTTTACCGACTATTTTAACGTGGTTCATACAAACGAGATGCCAACCGTGATATATACCTTCGTTTGGAAATTAATGTCATGCAAGTTACGAAGCGTCCGTTTGCTGGAAATTTTAGTTCCCGCAAACAGTGGTTCCGGCGGAACTCGTCTGCCGCGCGTCCCTCCGCTCCCACGCACATCGCTCAACTTTACGGAACTAATCGACACTTTTCTTCGTTAGGTTCATCTGTATCTGAAGGCTATTGATTTTGTGTGCGGTCACAGTGTTACTTAACCAGTCAATGGACACTCATGGTGATTGCGTAGAAACGTAAATTGTCATCTTCCTGAGCAGGAATTTTGAGAATTGAAAAAACAGAAAAAGAAGAAAGACAAAACTATGCTTTTGGGTTATCGAGTATGGTCAACAGCTGTTCCATTGAAATAACAGAATTAAAATTGAAAAAACAGAAAAAGAAGAAAGACAAAACTATGCATTTGGGTTGTCGAGTATGGTCAACAACTGTTCCATTGAAATAACAGAATTAAAATTGAAAAAACAGAATTAAGGTCGAAACCAACAGTTAATGAAATGCATTTAGTGGACAAAATTAAAGTTGACTGACGATAAACGCCTTAACTTAAAAAATGTAGTTCCAGTTGGCAACAAGAGGATGGGTATGTTAAATTCTTCCCAATTTTTCGAATCAATTCAAGTTACGCTTAAAATTTTTTCTCAGATCGAAATTATAGAAAATTTTTTTTACATATTTATGCCAGAAAATTAATTTTAAGAACGTCTTAATCAATTCATTCATGTTGTCTACTAAATTATTCATAGTGTTGTACAACTACACATTTTTCAAAAATAAAACTTGGATTTGTCTTATTAAATTCAGTATTACTCATTTATTAATTTTCAATAAAAAATGGCTGTAAACATATTGAAATGACTCAAAATTATGAAACACTCCCAACACAACATTCGTACATGTTTAAAAACAATTATGGAGCATGATACGGCACAATAAAAGTTACAAAAACTGTACTAAAATGCTCAAAAATGATTCTTTAGATAGTAAGACTACAATAGATCTCAGTTCCGTGGTTCTGAATTGGAGTAATTTCCCTTAATAAGAGGCTTTCTTTGCCTCGCATTTCCCTGCTATGAGATTATTTTGCCTCTTTGACCATATTTGGGCTTCTTGAAATCGTTAGCTGTGTAACTACTTGAGACGAACTGCTAGCAATAAAGTTATGAAATCCAACGGATTCTATTTAATTATGAGCTTTTTTATTTAAGCCACCCAAACCACAACGAAAGTGTTTCCAAGAAGAGAACGAGAAAGGCACCATTCAGTACGAAATTAAGGGAACGGGGATTCTATGCTCAAGGTGTGTCCTCACATCCTCCGCATAGAAAAAGCCAGTTAGTTGTAAGTTAATGTGAGAAAATGAGTTAAAGAAAAATGTAACATGTCCTGAAACAAGGACCGTATTGATCAGAAAAAGTTCTGTAACAGAAAACCCTATTCTTTCTATTATCTACCAAATCATTAGCTTGAAACCACCTCTCTTCCACCTATGAAAGCTAGTTTTCATAGACAAAATAGTTATATTCCTCGGAGAAGGAAAGCCGTTAGGAATATTTGAGGAAGGAAATATGCGCAAGCTGGCACACTTCTCCGGAGAACTTCGCAAACATCGCAACCTTCTCTTCTCTCTCAGTCATCTCGGAGTGTGGGCAGCAGGTGGGTTATCTAAAATATTTTCGGTGCTTTTAGAATAGTATGGAATACACATTTAGAATAGCATTTCCTACGTAAATCTTTGTATGGAATAATATGACAGCTTCCTTGGAACGACAAAATTCCTCGTCATTCCTAATTTTTAGTTTGTCGATAATTTAATTAATAAGATCTTTGAAAACGTTGATAATTAATAAAAAATTTTCAGTAGAGTTATGACTGACCGGTCGTGAACCTGAAAAAGTGAAGCTAAAACAAAAATAGCTCGCAAAAGCTGAATTTTTTAATTTTGAACACTCGAAGTCTTCTACTGAATATGCTGATCTGTTCATGGCCCAGCAGACGATAATCTCAAAATAGAAAACGAGCTCGTCAGAGCGTCACATTACTGACTGATCTCGGTGGCCAGTATTCGGTGTTGGCTGTTGTCTTGGTTTTACGAGGGAATGTAAATTGAACCTCCGTAACAACATGAGTCAAGTAGCTGCACATATCCTACCATGAGGGCGTCGATTAGCTCTCGTGTTTCAGAACACATCGTATGTACCTACGTAAAATACCTAGTAAAAGAGAGCAAAAAGAATGTTCAAAAATTACCCAGAAAGTCTAGTGGTGCAACAGAAACAATCTGTGGTTTACACGATCGCAAAGCGTGAGGAATGGAGCTTTCATGAGGCCGTCGAGCCTGTGTGTGAGGGCTGCTCCACACAACGTTGCGTTATTCCAGCAAATGGCCTGCAAAATGCTCCACTCAAAGGAAAGGCGTGGAGAAATTATTACAATAGAGCAGAGGCCGACAATTGCGTGGTGGTCAGCCCGCTAGCAGAACTTGCTCCGTAATAAACAGTCGAGGCGGTGGCTTTACGAGCCAACTCTACCGATGGAACCTCAGAGTTTCTTTGTTGCTCAAGTTTTGTGGTTTCACGAGACTGGATATTTGCTCTTCGTAATCATGGAGAGTGAGAACATCTGAACTGTTAGGAACAAATTTTGGGGATTTTTAACAAAAGAGCAGCAACCGCAAAACTGAGCTTGGCGTTCGTCCGCCCTCCCCCTCTCTCTTGGAATACGATCATCGTTGACCGTTGACGTGTTCAAGCCAAAAAGAAGGCTGGCTGGAGGAATGTACATTCGTTAAACAAATTGCCCAACCGCTTGAAAATTTGTAACATTTCATTGAGAACCAAATTTGTTGATATAAGAATTTTATCCTATGACAAATACATCAAATTCGTTCCGGCAAACATTGAATTACGAGCATGTGCTGTGAAGTCCACACTGTTCTCTAAAAACTTTGACAGACACGTTGCTCAGTGTGAAAGTTCATAAAGAAATGAAAAATGCTTGAAAAAAACATGGAAGCTTATGTATCTTGACTTTCATATTATAATCAAATAAGTAACTTTGATTCCCTAGCCACAACAAAGGAGATCGTTAGAGAAAAACGAGAACGGCCCATTTTGTATGAACTGCAAAAAACTGGAAATCTAAACACAAAGTGTGTTCCGACACAGGATACCCTGCGCAAAATAGGTAAGAAAACTGAAAGAAGCAAAGTACACTCGAAAGACACAAGTCCCGAAGTCATATCCATAGCTGAGGTAACCTAACAGTCTAGCCCAGGCTACCCTGGAAGCGTCCGCCCTCATAGCATTGGATAGACCAATTTAACACGTTGACTTTGTAGTGGGACAAATTTGTACCACTCGGTAAATTGTTCATTTATGCACCAATGTCAATGAATAACACTTCAACAATTTGGCGACCTTCTTTTTGAAGGAATTTTATCGGACAGAGTAAATATTATCGTGCACTTATGTTTCGTACATTTCTTAGAAAGGAAGGAAACTTGTTCGAGCAGCAAAATCGATTATCCAAATCTATTTCTTACAAACAAACCAAATTAACTTTTGATCCGCTCAATTGTAGTCAACGTGTTGAACAATCTGAACTTGATACTTATACATCCTGGCGTTTTCTAACATACGAGAAAAAAAATATATTAAAATCCTCGCCCATGAGGTGAAATTTCACACAGGTACTCAAAATGCACATACGTGTACCAGTATTTAATAATCTACCAAACGCATAAGGAATAAAGAAATTGATACTTTCGCTATTAAACTTTTTTGCGTCACGGATCTCTCACGTTCAGAAGGAAGTGAAGTTAGTTAGCTACACCCTGGTCTGTATTGTGCAGGTGCGACATCGTGGAGACAAGCCTCTGGCCCTGAGGAGCGTTGGCTGAGTTATGGTCACACGAGTACAGAGTGCCCTGCCCTGCACAGCACAGCCCTACACAGCACAGCGCTACACAGCACGGCGCTACACAGCACAGCGCTACACAGCACAGCCCTACACAGCAAAGCACAGCCCTACACAGCACAGAGCTACAAAGCCCAGCCCTACACAGCACAGCACTACACAGCACAGCCCTACACAGCACAGCACTAAACATCACAGCACTGCATGTGGTACAGTGCAGACAATGTAAGCATGTACTGCGATGACTATAGCGTTCGTTTTCAAAATAGTTCTCACCGTCGTAACGCACAGCTGGCAGCGAGAACACGATAAGAAGCACTTACGCTACGACGACGTAAAGTCGTCGATTAAATCTTGCGAGACTGATAAAATTGCCGATTAAGTTTCGCGAGACTTCGATTATCATCAGAGTCGCACTGTGATAAAGCCTCGCGAGACTTTGATAAAGTCGTCGATAAAGTATCCCGCTAGAGTCTCGCACTGTGACAAAGCCTCGCGAGACTCGGACAGGCCGAGCGCTGCGGCAGCGAGCCACAGCCTGGCCACATGACCGCAACTCGCGGCCACACGCTCTCCCTGGCGTGACTGCTCGCTCCATTTGCTGGGATCTCCGAGACGTGGGAAGGACGGACAGTAAATTATATCTCAGAATAAAAAGAAGAACCAGAGTGAAAACGAACATTGCCTTTATTGCATACGCTTCGGAATGATTAAAATTTCATTAACAGTGTTGAAACAGGAGAAAAAACAACATTTTTCGTAAGATCTTAATAGTTATCTCTGAGTTGAAGAGCTGCTGCTCCTCACAATGGAAATATTCCCTAGACCAGTGCATTAACACAGCGACGTGAACCACCGGTGGTCAATGAGGGGATCTTCATTATGCTGCTGACCGACCTGTAGTCACCAACTCAATTTTCCTAAGTGCTTGATTAAAACTAGATGAAGGCACGATCGAGGTAATGTTTGCTATTTTCAACATTGCCTTCTACACTTGACTTTAAATTTGAGTTGAATATTAAACTCAAGTTTTACCTGCCGCAATCAGAGGGTCAAGTGTCTGACGATTGGCAGGTCTGCAAGCTAATTGATCGAGAAGTGAGTTCTTTTTCTATTGTCTACTTTAGATCCACGCAATTCCACGATATTGCTGAAATGTGAGGCAATTTGCTTGACCCTTTAAGTGAGGTTGGCACATATACGGTCTTTCGCTGAGGTCTATCAATAAAACGCTCTTCTTGAACGGGTTCAGAAACAAAACACGAGCTGGTGTCTCCACAATTTCCTACACTTTCAGCGCTTTCTAGACCTTTACGGACCGGGCGAAGGCGAGCGTATTTATGTGAAGATTTATTGATCTAAAGAGCCCTAAAATTCCCTTTTAAGAAATGTACAGCTTTACGTTAAAGTCGATCATCAAGACTAATAATCTGGTCTGTCGATACTTAAAAATGAAACTCGAGTAACGTGCATCATTACATAAGGTAAAAATCACCATTGTGAGGGAAGTTAAATAACCCATTACGATTCTAAGGTAGAAATTTAGTCTCACTTGACGTTAAAGAAACGGAGATCTTACAATGTGTAGCAACATCCTGAGGTGGGGCTTCTATCCGCGTCCATCAAGGAGCTGATTATCAGAGCAGCTCAGCTTTCAATCAGCAGCAAGTTACCTCTTCACGCGCGCGCTCAAGTTTCTCTAATGCCGTCGATTGTCTCGTTGCGCTCGCTTCATATCTATCGCGACCTTTGGCCCAAACCTGAACTTTCGTGAGACCCTCGGGCCAGACTTTCACAGGCGGCACCGAGCAAGCGCTCTCAGCTGCCAAACTCTTCTTTCTTGATCTGCTTAGCCTTTTGTGGCCCGAATAAACGCGTAATGAGCGCTGCTGCCTCCTGCCCGCGTACCCAAAGTGGCATCTTTTACAGACCAGTCGTGCTCTGCCAGACCCAGGAGAGTGAATTTTACTATGGCAGTCGAGTACCTTCGCAAAAGTGAGTTTTGTTTCTTTGTTCATACTGAATACTAAAACGTTGGACCGTGAATAACATTACGAACGCGTCTGTCGCGTCGAGAGAATGCGGTCTTGGAAATCGATATTAATCATTGCAGATGTGTTACATGGCGGACAACTCGACGAAGCCAAGTGAAAGCTTCTCTGTTATTGATATTCGGGTAGGATATATCTCCTTTGTTTAGAATGTTTTCAAAGAACTCAGTTACTTCGGCGAACGTAGTTTATTCGCTCCAGTTCCACTGTGCGATGATTAGTTGGACATCGAAAATCTGAGCTTTAATGATAGTGAGGAATTTTTCCTCATTTACGGACAATCCTGGTGTACGCTGCTGAAAATTTATCAACCAGTCGAGATTTTAGCTCTTTAAAGACACGAATTAAAAATAAAATCATGTTTCTCTCAAATCGTGATCAGTCAAAAACACTTGAAATCGCAGAAAAAATAGATAGTTAGGAAAAATTGTAAGCCAGTGTGCAAGTATGTACGAGCGTGTGACAAAATGAAACTAAAAACAGACCGCCATGCAAAAGAAGTGACAATTATGGTGGGATCTCTTTCAAGCCCTCACAGGTTCCCTGCGTGCTGGGCCACAAGTGTAGCACTAGGTAAATGCTTATTCACGCAACGGTACCGGTTTAAATGAATGGCATTCCATCTGTTTTGCGACCTTTTTAAAAAAATTATCATACGAGGTGAAATGTTATCGTGCAGTTGCATTAGTCTTATTCCTTAGGAAGAATGAAATTGTATTCGAGCTGTCAAGTCGATTTCCCAATTTTGCTACTTACAACCTAACCAAACCAACCGTTAACAACCGCGGTGAACGGGTTAACCGGTTAATATCAGATACTTATATTGTCATTTGTTTCAGCTGTTTACTGACTCACGACAGCTAGTCACAAACGCACGTGGATGGGTGGGGCGCCTCAGCAACGCACGTCGCAAACAAACGGAGCGGATCTTCTCCAGATGCGCCCCGCCACTAATGCAACACATAAGTTCACCCACTTGTAACTTTCGAAATAATGCACCTATCGACTTCAAATTACTCTCAAACGAAAGTATGTTTTAATCTTTCGTTTGAGAGTAATTTGAAGTGGATAGGTGCATTGTTTCAAGTGTTACAAGTGGGTGAACTTACGTACTGCACTAGTGGCGGGGCTTATCTGGAAAAGATCGTCGAAGTCTTGCACAACCGACGTTTCACGGCCCGCCTTGTATTGCTGCCAACATAACCGTATTTCATGAACGAGTAACTTATTATCACAAGATTGTTTACTTTACACGTCCGTCCTCCGCTCACGTCCGTGTGTCGAGTGCCAGACCACAAGAAAAGCTGCGCGGCTTTTTCTTAAATTCTGCGGCGGTGGCAGGAAGGAGCAAGAACACTTCGCACGCCGTTGCGCAGTTTACACGCTCGTCCACGACCGCCTGGAGGAGGCGATTTCCTGAGCACCAGAGTTGTGAAGGAGAAATGCAATGATACGTCATTGAGGTAGCCGTCCAGTTAGACGTCATTTTGTGCGCACCTCAACTTAAATGGAGAAATATCATTCGTTGTGAAAATGGTCTTACGTTCTTGAAATAAAATATATTACTGTTTCTAGAAATAAAATCGAATAAAGCAGCAGAAACGAGCAACAAGTCTCAGAAAGCTGATCGACTCAGGGAGGAATGTGCTACTTTATCAATAAACCGGTTTCTTTCATTTTGTAAATAAAAGAAAATTTTTTCTCTTTCTATCATTTTCATTCTTTTTATTTCTAAAGTATAATTAATACTTATCATTATTATAATACGTCAATATCGGGTTAAATGCGCTCACGGAAATTAAGAATTCTGTTCCGAAGAATCACTAAAGAAACACATTTGAAAACGTTTTACACGAATGACATATTGCTCGCCAAAGCGTAATTTTCGAATAATTCAACTTTGAAGTTATAGGAACGTCGGATATAAAAGTGAAGGGACGGACACGTAAATATGCTGTAATACGGTATTGAAGTAACGAAGGGTGAGGTTAGGGTAGGTTATGTTAGTTTAGTTAAATGAACTAGCCTAACATATCATAAAACAACCTAAAAATGCTTACCTGAACTCACCAAAACCGAGGCTGTTAATTTCGCGCCAAGAAATGGGAGTGTCCCGCCAGTAAAGTGGGCGTGACCCAACAATGCGGCGACTAAGCAACCGACCATATAATGTTATTCCTATCTGAACGTAATTATTGTTATATCTCAAAAATAACGCATCTGCGAGCAGAATGTCATTCGTGTAAAACGTTTTCAAATGTGTTCCTTTAGTGATTCTTTGGAACGGAATTCTTAATTTCCGTGAGCGCATTAAACGCGATATTGACCTTATAATATTAGATGGTGTAAAAGTTCAAGCCATAAGCAAAGTGATCAGCCCTGACAGCACCAGTCCCCACAGCGCAGGCCAGCCAAACTCAACTAAACCTATTGTCCACTTACACAGCCTCAAAAGACAAACTACGGTGACAATTTTTGAGAAAAATAGGTGGGTTATGAGGCATGAACAAATAAGTGGGCTATCAAAAATTCATTTCATAAATGAAGTAAATGCGAAACACTGAACGATCTTTGTCTCTAGCGAGTTAGGTTTGACTTGCACAGGTTAATTTGAATTGTAGCTTGCATGTAACTTTGAGGGAAGGGAAATTATCGTTATTTCTGACTCAGAGAGCTACTTTAAAGTGTAACGTATTTATAACTCGGAGAAAAGGCAAGTTGATCAAGTTTCAGGCTCCAGTAACGGCGCACGCTGCGTCTGAGACACGCCAAGGGCAGAGCTCACGTTGACTGCGATGGCTTAATCTAAAGTTCGACATTCAACAACAAATTCAACAACAAATACAAATTTTAGGTCAAAACTGATTTGCAAATTTACAAATATCAAACATGAACTGGGTCTATCAAATACAATCAATTTGAAACGATTGTTAGGACTTTTCGAATGGCCCATCAATGGGTCGTTTCGCAGGGCGCAAAACTTAAGGACAACCCACCCACCGGTGGGTCGTTGGAAAAATTCAAGCAATCTTAAATTAATGATATTTAATGGACCCAGTTAATGTTTGCTACTTATAAATTTGCTACTGATCACTTTCGACCATATATTCTAGTTGGATATTGAACTCCGTTAAACCTCTCGCAAGCAAGAGACCTGAACGCGTCGCCAATAGCGATCCCGCGCCTGGATTCACTTCAGAGTGCAAGTATTCAGACCGACTCTAAATCGGTCAGTGATAAACTGGACGGGCGGCAGGCATTGCAGTGTCTACGTCAGGATAGTGCCTTGCTGGAAGTGTGTATACATGGCTCGTTGTTGAGTTTTGACCATGTAGAGCACAGTATAACTTTGCGTGCCAGTATGCGGAGAGCAATGTAACTGCATGCCAGCATGTGGAGTGACACAACATAGCTGCATGCCAGCATGTGGAGTGACACAACATAGCTGCATGCCAGCATGTGGAGTGACACAACATAGCTGCATGCCAGCATGTGGAGGGGCAGAACACGGCTGGAGGGGGGCCGGTGCCCCTGTGAGGGAGGGGGTGAGGGGGAGATACCGAGGGGAGGGCAGTGGGGGGTTAGGACCCAAAGCAACAACGCAGACTGCCGCGAGCGGCGCTTTAATTTCATGCACATTGTGCGCACGACCATTTAATAATCATAAAATGAATGAATAAAATAATGAATAAAGTAAATAAATAGTAAAATAATAAATAAAAATTTCCAGCACAAACGACTGCTGCGGGCTCTCTGCTCCACACGAGCAATTCGAGCGCGATGCTTAAACATCTTTTTCTTTATTTTCAAATACGCGCGCTCGCGAATTTAGATCACTCACCGAATTTGTTCACGCGCAAGACCTGTAGAATATCCAGCGTCTGGTGTAGGTATATCCTGTTGTGTCATACACTGCCGCCTTTTATGGCACTTGAAACCTTTCCAAGAACACTGCAATACTAAGGCAACACTGCAGCCACAGCACCACACACCTCTCACGTCAACGTCTCAAGCAACACTGAGCGTCAAGCGGGGAGTCGACGGACAGGTAAGGTTGCTCACGGGTGGGGGGGACGGAGGTAGGAAGAGGGGGAGGGGGGGTTGTGGCAGGTGAGAGGGGTGAGGGGGGAGGGGGGGCGAGCCGAAGGACGGTTGCCTAGATTTAATGGGTCTTCTTCAGGCATGTGCTATGTTAAGATATATTGCTCGTTCGTTCTTCACACAACCGAAACGTATGAATAAAAATTTTTTGGATGGTTAACAGAATAAAGAGAATTATATCACCCTATTTTAGAGTCAATTAAACAAACCGTATTGATAACATTTTTTCTTAACTGTCTAAATAGCCATGACAGAATAAACAAAATTACGTCGCTGTATTTTAGAGCCAATAAAACAAAGTAGAATTTTCCCTTCATGATAAGCAGTGACTCATGTGTGCGAGAATATGCCTCTTTGAATCTTGTGAAAAAAATTGAGAGACAATTTTGACTGAAAAAGTTTTGTTAAAAAAAAATGAGAATTAGGAATCTAAAAACATTCTCCTCTCCTAGATAGAATTTTGATCGAAAAAATTTTGGTGAAAAATGAAAAAAAGGATTAGGAATCTAAAAACATTCTCCTCTCGAAGCAGCAACACTCAGCGTCTGTGATCACCGGTATAAATGAATGGCATTTCATTTGTTTGGGGACCTTTTTAAAAAATAGCTTATCATGCGAGGTAAAATGTCATCGTGCCATTGCATTTTTAATATTTCTCAGGAAAGAAAAAACTGCTTTCAAGCAGCAAAGTCGATTTCCCCATTCTTCTAATTATAACGTAACAAAACCAATCGTCAACAACTGCGCAAACGCAGTGAACGTCTTAAATCCCACACTTGGCTGCACTTCTTCAACTAATACTCGTTTAAAAACCTAATTCAAACATTTCTTCAGTCAAAAAAGTGTGTTTTCACACTAAATTCGACTCAGGTTATTGGAATCTATGCGTGTTTTTTTAGAACCCTTGCCCACTGCCACGATTGCAAGCAACATCATGCACATCTTCTTAGTGTGATGAAATTCACGGGTTTTGAACATCCGTAATGACCTCAAGCCCAATCAGGACAGCGAATTCCTCCAATAATTTTGATCTCGCACATTAATTCTGCTGTTACTGCCTGCATTACACATCTGTTGCTGTTAGGCTCTCAGCAAAGTTTGCTCAGGTTCACTCAATGAAATACATTCTCTCTGAAGAGAAAAGCTCTTCAAGTTGACGCTGAAACTGAAACTGAAGTCACTGCTAAATCTGAAACTGAAATTCAAGCTAGCGCTGAAGAAGATTCCATTTGCAGCTGGAACGTTGGAAAGTGGAGTCAAGGGAAGAGTTAGACATGAAGTTAGTGCAAAGTTCAAAGTTAAAACGAAAGGTGAACAGAATTGAAAATTTCTTTTTTTAAAAATCTCAAAGTAGGGCTTCTTGTTTACAGTAACAGTTTCAGTCACATGAAAGGCATAAGTTGACCAGTTGTTCAATAAATTCTAGCCATAAAATTAAATGCATATGGTGGGTCAAAACCCTCATTTCTGACAAAAAGGTTTAATTTGCTTCAGGTATTTTCAATGTATCAATTTTGAACATGCGTAAGGGAGTATAAGAGAAAAGGTAGCATAAGGAACTGGTGAGTTAGCTCAGCGAGGCAATGTTCTCATATTTACTACGCCGCTTCCTCTTTTCCTATTAGATTATTTATGTGTTTTGTTCTCACATTTTCTACGCCGCTTCCTCTTTTCCTATTAGATTATTTATGTGTTTTGTACTCACATTTTCTACGCCACTTCCTCTTTTCCTATTAGATTATTTATGTGTTTTGTTCTCACATTTTCTACGCCGCTTCCTCTTTTCCTATTAGATTATTTATGTGTTCTGTTCTCACATTTTCTACGCCGCTCCCTCTTTGTTCTTCCTTCCGTGATAGATGTCCTGTTATTTCCACTCATTAGCACATTTTGTTAGATTATTTATGCGTTTTGAAAAAAAAAAAAGATTTGAAGCAGGATCACTTTCTTTGAAACAATTCTTTCGTCGTTTTTGATGATGTCTTTCGTTGCTCGCCACACACGACACCATAGCAGTTCGGCCTTTCATCTGGCGCCGGTCAGGTGCGGCAACAGGTGGGACTGAGCGTGTGTGGTCATGAGGCGTTCTCTGTGATCACCCGGGCCGAGTGGTAAGAGCGCGCCCCTCACGGGAAAGTGTCGGCAGTTCGAATCCCGGTAGTGCTCCCGATGATTTTTCCCTGTTGGAAAAAGGAAGAACTTGGCCACAACTCCCCACTCCCCCCAAGTGTCGGAAATGGGTACCGTCTTGACAGGGGGTAACCGTTATTGCTTCCTGGTGTTAGTTATAAGGCGTTTGAAAAAAAACAATGTACAAGATGATATGTATCAGGCTTGATTGACTGGAACAAAGCATCCTTTTCCTATTGCTTCTCCCGAGCCCAGAACATTTGAGAGCAACGTGCGGGACCGGCCAGGACTGGTGAGGGTGACACCCGGGACTGACGTGCCGCAGGGCGCAAGTTATGCTCCATTGTTGCGCTACAGCGCAACTTCGGCCGTCTTCACGCACCTACAGTGATCGCTCTACATCGCTAGCTTTGCGCCATGCCCTGGCCAAGAGCTGCTATTTTTTCAGTGGCGGTTAAACGATCGTTGCTTGTTTGCTCAAGTTCGGCACTTTATTTTACGCGAAACTGAGCTAGCTTTTCGCCTGTACTTCCTATCGCGAGTGATACTGAGCTCGCCCGCCCAGACACGCTTCAGAACTGGTCCTCTTCAACTTGGTTCACCCGAGAAATACAATTTAACGTGGAAAAATTGAAGCATATTCATGTTCTGGGTGCCTGTCTTGAATGTGATTGGGGCAAGAATAAAGTTCAATATCTAATTTTACATTTATGAATGCAAGCATGCATTTTAATTACAAAACGAGAATCAACTTTAAAGTGTTACTTGATATTTGGAAGCTGTTTTAAAATGTAAGTTGAAGCTTTAATTTCAAGTATTAAATGATTTTTTGAATTATCCTCAAATTTTGCGCATTGAGCATTGGAGGAATTGCTAATTGCAGTTTTTTGTTTGATTGCGTGGCGAGATTTTCAAAGTTTTTCGGCTGTATTCCAACAAACGCTCATCCACCGCATCCAGCACCTGCATCCATCTCTCTCTTGCATCGCACTCTCTCTTATCTTTCGGTCTTGTGTGCGGTTGATCTCAATTATTGTCAACAGACCCTCTGTGTCCGGGCCCTTTGTACCTCACTTCGGTGCTCCTCAACTGGGCGCCTCCACCTTTTCACTGACGAGCGAGCTCCAGCTCTCTCTTTCTGGGCTGTGTTGCGTGTTGCGCTGCCTGCGCTTGTGTTGCGCTGCCTGCACGCCCGTGTTGCGCTGCCTGCACGCCCGTGTTGCGCTGCCTGCAATGAATGCAGTGTTCTAGTGCAGTCCAGTGCCCTCAAGCTGTGTAGAAAATCTCCCTAGTATTATCTCTCCGCTCTGTCTGTGTGCAGACCTGTGATTGAGTGCTAGATGATCTACATCTATGTGATTCTTGTAGGACATTTACCAAAGAACGCCCTGACCCACACCTACTGACGCTAGTGTCGTGTAAAGTGGGATACAATATCACCTCGTCATTGCAATAGAGTGAGTGTGTGAGATTTCTCATCAAGCATCGGTCAGTTACTCTGAAGTCAAGAATCATTTGATGAATGCTAAGGTGACGAGTCAACTGGTGATCTTCGTGACCAACACAATGTCGGGAGCCTTTTTCTGCGAGAAACATATTCAGTTTACGCTCGAAGTCATTTTGAAAGTGTCACCTAATGCGTTTTATTTCAGTGATCCATGAGTGTATCTGCTATTGTTCTTTGATGGCATTAACGATATTTTTAAGAGTTTCAGAGACTAAAAAAGCAGTAGGGGTAAATTGATAGAACATAACATTTCTGTACAATGTTGTATTGATCTTAGATCAATAGATCTGAGATATTAAGATCATATTGATCTAGCTATAATGTTAATGAACAGAACTTTACATCAAGATCAAAATGAGCATAAGACCCAGCTTTCACCTGCCTCCCGTTCCAGACGTGAAGAGCTCAGGGGACCCATTTGATCGCAGGAAGAATGTCTGAGGGAGAGCAGGAGACGCAAGGAAGGGCTCGGCCCCCATAAAAGAGACCAGAGCCCGGGAGAGGGAAGGGAGAGCGCGGAGGAGGAGGGACAGCACGGCACAACAACCACCTCCGCCTTCTCCTTTTGTGTCTGCACAAACAGTTCTGCTCCTCAAAACATCGAGACGCCGTTGTTCTGTGCTCTCCATCCTCGAGCGAGATGCTTGGTCGCCAGTCAGATTTGTTCACTCGAAATCTCGCGCGCTGTGCTGAGTGCCAGTGAGTTCCGCCGACACAGTCTGCTGCGCTCAGACAATGCAGCAATCACTTCTGCATTTAGGCAGCTGATGAAGTGCAGAGTTTATCTAACATTTATCGCTTTAATTTTCTTCTGTTGATATTTTTGGGTTCGGCAAGCGAAAAACACAATTGACAATCACTTCTACATTTATTCAGCTGATGAAGTGCAGAGTTTGCTTCAACATCTGGAGCTTTAATTTCCGTCCACAAATATTTTGGGTCCTGTAAACGAAAAATACGATTGCTAACGATCTAAACATGCTGTGGTTCTAGCAGTAGCACAGTACTCGTAACATATATAGTTCTGAATGTAATTTAGTTACAGACCATAGTTAGTGGTTCTAATTCTCAAATGAACAGTTGATGTTTTAGTTGATGGTTTAATTTCTGGTTATAAAATAATAATTCTAACCTTAGGGTTAGAGCGATAATTCTCAAATAAGTAGTTAGCTTTCGTTTAGTAGTACTAGAAGTAATTATCATTATTGAAGTGATGGTTCTTAAATTGAGTCAGCGCAGGGCGTTGCGTCATGTTTGATTAAAGTAATAGGTCTTAGTGTAATGAGTGGGTTATGAGCACTAGTTTCCAGGATAATATTTAGAAATATAGAGCAATGGTTCAGGAGGTAGTACTCAAGCTAAGCATAAAAGCTGGGATAATAAATGAGTTGGGATAATAAGTCTCAAAGAAATTAGGTTGTAAAAGTAATTTGTCTACTGTGTGGGTTAGTAAGCGTTGCACAGCTGGCAGGTGCCACCTACGTCTCAGCCCACCACACAGTGCTCTGTGGTGAGAAAAAAAAAAGGAAAGAAAAACGTTCTTTTTCAAAAAAAGATGACACATGACATGCATAACTAGTTGAATTTTAAAAATTATGAATTTCTCAACATAAAGATCCTTAATTGATAAACAAACCACACGAGGCGTACTATAGCCGCGTGGGGGCTAATTTTATTATTGAGAGAAACAGTCGAAACATCATCTCTCGGATTATTTACACACAAAGAGCAGAGTAACCAACCTTCAGCTAGTGGCGCTGGATCTCCGAGCGCCGCGTTGAGCTACTGGCCCTCATCCGTCAACTTCGGTGATGTCCAGTGGAGATATTCCTGGGCGTGTCCCTTTGCACCAAATGACTAGAGCAGGGGTTCTCAAACTTTTTTCAACCAAGGAGCACTTTTATTACACAAAACTTAGCCGAGGACCTCCTTACAGGTGCTCCCCTCAGGAACATATGTATATATACATTGTACGCACTGTTTCATAATATCAACAGTCATAGAAAGCTGTAAATGAATACCTTAAGTACATCCACTGTTAAATCCGTTAAAATTTGCGAACCCCCTGTCAAAGTGCCACGGACCCCTGGGGGTCCGCTAAGAAGTTTGCTAAAATGGCTTTTTTTATAACTTGCGGCGTGGCAATTCCTTTCATATTTTTTAAAAAAGATCGCCTCATAGTAGTGACAAAAACTTCAAATGCACATCGATATACATGAATAAAGCTGTGTGTGATGTGATGTGTTGTTCAGTTGTAAGACATGTCATTTAATTGACCAATTTCCGTTAACTTTGAGGTCTAAAATGAACCATTTTCTGAATTTGTTTACATTTTTTGAAAAGTGATCGTCGAGTGAACAAAACTTCAAATGTGCAGCGCTGTTCTCTGAGATTTTCCGCAAAATGACACTGGCTTCTGGGCGTCCCGCGCAGCCTACTCCATACTCCAGTCCACTGCAGGCACTGTAGACTACTCCAGTCCACTCCAGGCCACTGCAGACTACTCCAGGCCCCATGCAGGCCACTGTAGAAAAAGCATTTTTGCCTCACCTAAGCGCCAGGTTACGGCATGCGAACCTGCATCCAGCGGTCATTGTTTCAGTTATTTCTTAGAAAAAAGTTCCCTTGCGATTTTTCTGTTTGCTAGAAAAATTAATTGTGATTCTTCTGCGCAACAAAAGCAAGAAATTTACTTTGTTCAACCAATCCTCAAAATTGCACACGAAGACATCAAACCTCGGCAAAGCCAACCTCACCTGCACCAAACACTGACAACCTCTGCAACCTAAAAGAATTGGCTAGGTAAGCCCTAATGTTGCAAAGGTTGTCTGACTTTCGTTCACAATCAGGAACGAAAGTCAGACAACCTCTGGTAAGACAAGGTCTTACTTTGCCAATTCTTTTCAGAAGTTTCACACGCACAACGAAAAGGAGAGCCAGCGAAAAGATGGAATATTTTATTGGTGAGCGTTTCGAGGTTTGCAGAGGGTGGAATCTGAGAATTCTGAAACGCTTGCTTGTGAAATTTGTTGTTTATCTTTTACAGGTTCTTTTTTCAAAATGATCATTGATGGTGTTCTGATGAGAGATTTGCGGGTCATGGAGTGTGCGTTCATCCTCCGTAAATAATAAAACAAATGTTTTCCATGCATCTTAATTGACTATTTGCTAGCGAAATAACTGGGTTCTTTCTTGTATTTTTTTTGTAATGAGATTAAAATTATTTGGATTACTCTTGACATTTTCCAAAAGTAATTAATCTAATCTAAAATTACACTGAGATTTGGGTCAAAATAACTATTCCATTGACGTGTGGATGCTTTAGGTCCAAACATTTATTGCTCAGTAAAGTGTGTACGTTTACATGAGAATGTTTAACGGGCGTGTGGAGCTCTGTATACATTATTCATAAATTAAAGGGGTGCAAAGCGTGTAAGTTCACGCCAATTGTTCGCGTATTATGGCGTGTTGAGCGTGTGAGTTGATGTATTACTGGTCACTTGATTGACTTCTTTCCTCTTGCAGCCAGCAGCACATGGGGCCTGGCGCGTGGGAGTTTGTTCCTAGCCGCTCCCAGGCCTGGGCTGGGATTGTCCGCCGGTGTGGTTCCCTCTCTCCCTACACCCTCCCTTTTCCATCCCTCCCTCCCTCTCCTCCCTCCCTCCTCTCTTCTCTCCTATCTCCCCTCTCTTCTTCCCCTCCCTCCCCTCTTCATCCCCTCTTCCCTCCATCCCCTCCTTCTCTCCTCTCTCCCTCCTCTCTCTCTCCTCTTCTTCCCCCCCCCCTTTTGCCCTCCTGGCTCCCCAGAGGGTAAATTGCACATATTTGCACATAACTTCCTCCCCCCTGCAAAGCTGCGACGTTCGCTGTACGGACTGTGAACAGGACACTTGACTTCAAAACCTTATCCAGATGATTAAATTTTCAGTAAATGCTTTACTTTATTGCCTGTAGAGAAACAATTATCCATGCAAGTTGAAGCTAACTGGAAATGTTATTGGATTAATCCAAGTAAAATTGACTGATTACATTTTCGACCTAGATTTCTAAATGCAACTTTTATCAGGAGTGACAAAAAAACGGACATTAATGCTGGTTAAATTTTTAAGTCATATTGAAGCGTTCTGTGAGTCACCCGTACAGAAGCGCTGCAGTCAAAGACAGCGTAACTAGAAATTGACAAATTAAATTGAAGTCTGATCTTTCTCACATTTCACGAGATTACTCAAGTTGCGTCGAAACAACTCGCAGATCCCTACAGTGATTCCAAGGTTTTGTGGAGGCATTTACTTCAAATCTTGCATTACGAATTTACTGCTTATTTACTCTGAGGCCATGTGTCCCTGTGAGGCTGGTGTCCCTGTGAGGCTGGTGTTCCTGTGAGGCTGGTGTCCCTGTGAGGCTGGTGTCCCTGTGAGGCTGGTGTCCCTGTGAGGCTGGTGTCCCTGTGAGGCTGGTGTCCCTGTGAGGCTGGTGTCCCTGTG
>JACJUY010008679.1:20422-36791 GCA_014220935.1 Platorchestia sp. MABIK | reverse complement strand
GTTAAGGCAGAGCAGGCCGACCAGCCTATAAATCGTACATAATCGACCACCACGTCCTTAATCCACCGGCGATACGTCCTTGATTTTCGATTGGGTAAAGCAGCCGTAACGACACTATCCCCGGAATGTTATCCCGATGTGTGAGACCGCTGTACGAGATGGAGAAACACCTAAACAATTTAAGGGCTTCATGCAGAGTCAGCATAACTCCCCTAATGCAAACATACAATGATGATACATATTCCCATTAGCCATTGGCCGACCTGTCTGGCCTTCTGTGCCGCCTTTAGTACCACTACATCGAACATCATTCAAAAAAAATGTTGTTACGTAAATGTAACAAAGTATTAAATGTAACAGAGACACCTATTGCACTCGAAATAAATCCCAGTCACGTACAATTTAATCTAATTCAAGTGGAAATTAGTCCAAGTCTAGTTCATTTTAATCCAAGTCTAGTTCATTTTAATCCATCACAAGTTTAAATTAGTCAAAGTCAAAGTCTTATGGGTAATAAAGTTGAGTTTCGCGCAGATAAATCTCTATTTTAGAGTAAATAAATCCTCGATACTACTATGTGTAACAAAAAATTACCTTTTGAACATAAATATTTCAATGGATGCTCACTGCCATTTATATAGAAATTTGAACCAACTGTAATGAGTAGGCCTAGTATGATTCGAAGTTTTTATAATTGACTTGTCTCTTTCACGTTGCTCAAAGATCTGAATCCCACTCGATTTACCTGTTGATGCTGGATACTTAGTACATTTTGAGACACCTTTTCTTTAGATTGCAGTACCGGTGGAAATTTTATGCATTCCTTTCTGAAATGAAAACGATTGTCTCGTTCATCATATCCGAGAGGTACATTTATAACACAAAAAAGGCTGAAATTAACGAGCGACTATGTCAGTTCTTAACTCAACTTAGAGTTGGAGTAATTTGAACTTGACCCGAATTAAATTGAACTTGACTTGGATTAATTTGAAGTAAAAAAGGTGCATATTGACGTATGATTTCGTTTGAGCATGTTTTCCCCTCGTTCTCCATTTTGAAAACGATAATTTCACTTGGATAAAAAATTTCGATAATATGTCATGTAAGTGCAAAAGTTTAGAAATTAATGTTGGCACAAAATGAGGTTAATCGAGAAAATTGGCCGACTATTGAGGGGCCACGAGAGCCTCGCTCCCTGCCCCCCACGGGGACCTAAATAAATTTTTAAGTACACAAAACTGTTGTACATGTCACGACAATTAATTTGGTACCAATTTCAAGATTTTACGTCTTATAATTTAGAATTTACCCTCTTTGTCCTGGTAATTCAGAGGTTCTTTCGAAGGGTCTTAGACCGGATCTCAAAAATGGCTAGCCGGTAATATTAACTACGTAAATTTATAGTTTTTTTATTTGAAAGTTCAGCGCTAGTGTGCGCGGAGCTAGCACTCAGTAATATATATTATAATATTAAATAACAACTCAGTAATAAATATAAGTAACTAAAAACATAATCCTCGTAACGCATAGTTGAAAAACACTCTCGTTAGTGCGCAATTGTATTGGAATATGAGCAAGCCAACACAGGAACAGGTGATTCGAAGATTTAATGTGAAGAGTAAATTGAACAGGTTTAAATTATTTTGCGTCTAAGATTATGAGGTCGACATTCAGAATAACTTTTATTTTCGTTTAAAGTATCGACTAGTATACCAAAATAATGTGCTCGAAGGGAATAAAAAGTTTCATCATAAGACAAATTTAAGAAATTTTCTAACTACGCTTATAATGCTGGCACAAAAGAGTTCACTGAAGATGGGGACACGAGGATTGTTGAACATGCTGGAACAGTGCGAAAAATTAACTTCCGAAAATGGCGTTGTGATAATTTATTCACGAGCGTGAGAAAGGAGAAATGTTCTTACACGACTAACAAGAACATTGTACGAGAAGGATAAGGCAATAAAAAAAGGGAAAGAAAACTGTGGACACTTTATCCAGACGTGCTTCCGTATTTTGGACGCAGAAAAGCTAAGTATGTGAATCATTGTATCGTCAAAGTAATTAGATGAGTTCGTAATTGGCATAATGAAGTAGCGTATAGGTTCCGCCAAGAAAAGTAGAAAAAGAAAAAGGAAAGGCAGAAACGAGGATAAGGAATCTTTGATGAGAAAACATGGCAATTGTGAGTCATTTGGGTTGAATGAGGTTCACAACAGTAGTTCCTGGATTTCGAAGAAAACGAAAAGCGAGAAGTAAAAAAAATATCAGAAACAGGGGAGACAAATGAAAATGCAAGTGAGTAGTGGATCGAAAGCGCGGCTCTTGGGGGTAGGAGAACCTTGCTCTCTGTCTTCTGTCTTAAGAGTATGAGAGTTTTATTATACACTCCCAAGGAGAATAAATTGATTTTTAAACTGAAAGCAATTTCAAATCATTAGGTGCAATAGTTTAGGAATTACAATGCGCTCAAATGAGCTTGATAGAGGAAATCGGCCGATTATTGAGGGAATAAGGGAACCTCGCCCTCTGCCCCCCCCCAAGAAGCGTACGAGAGTTTGATTATACATGCTCCCAAGGAAATTGATTCTCTGTGTAAGCAGAAAGCAATTTCAAATTTTTGTATCGGGAGTACCATTGTAATGGATGTTTCACCGCTGCCTCCATTGTAATGGATCGTGTGTTAGATCATTCTCTGGTGCATGATCTTTCCGTATCGATTCATCATCGGGACATTACTATTCGTCACATTTTTATATTTTCTATTCTTTATTAATCATGATAAAGAATATTTGGAGCTGCCACCACCCTTAAAGGAAATATTTTCTGTATAATTAATATTATTTTATAAATGATATATTTTCATATTCTTCGGTAACGTGTTTAGCGGTAATTATTTTCAAACGATGATCTTTCTTTCCTCCTTACCCATCTCACTACAAAAGGGTAAAAATAAAAGGCATCTTTAAATGAAAAGGGATGAGACATGTATGCATGTCGTCAACTCCATGACAGAATACGCATCCTACACACCTAGAAGTTTGAATCAAGAGCGTCTAGACTGGTATGACATGAAGGAAAACTCATCTGGTTTGTGGGCAGATGTTGACAGGCTGATCTCTCGCACCAGGTCCACGGTCTCCGCGTCATGGCTGACAATTGACTTTTGGAGTTACGCTCGCTGGCACTATTTGGTCACTTTTGTATGGCGAAGGCGTTAAAACGTTGGTTTTTTATATTGCTGAGGGCGCGAATATGTTGATATTTAACTGGGCGTAGTAAGTTTCGTGATTTATTTATAATAGCAGGAGGTATACAAGAGATATATACCCTTAGTCCTAATTGGACCGAGGCAGTTCAACATTCACAGCCGCACTTGTTTCTCGATACGCCGCCCGTGCCCTACTGCCTGCCTGCGTTCCTTGAAGGCAACCTTCTCGGTCGACGCTACCTCCTGAGCTTCTAATTAGTAATTTTGAGATTGACGTTCTAGGATAAAAACAGGAGCTACTTCCTAAACAATTCAAATACATGAATAATTAATCCTATAAATATAGTTATACTAAAATCCCCGTTTAGAAAACATAACAATAAGAAAATATAACATGTAATCGTACGTCAATGTTCCTGGCATTTTCTGTTAGCGTCTTCGCGACATATCGGTGTTCGTCCTGGTGAGATGATTCTTCTAGAATGTATAGCCGTGATGATATTTTCGCAGACTCAGACTTATGTGGTTCTTATGGAACTTTTAATGGAGTAAAATGCTGGCCAGTCTCCTCCTCCAGTTCTTAGCGTTGTTTCATTTTTTCTTTGGTCGTAGACCATAGACAGTCATACTGAAGAGTATAACAACTCTCCGCGGCCTAATGGAACTGAGTCAAGTTTCACCTCGACCTGATTTATCTTCAATGTGTCCAGCTCGTGCAGTCGACGCGTTGAAAAATGCGCGGGTAGTAGAAGGAGCAAGGTAGCGTACGCTCGGAGTTTGTTCTTCTGTTGAACTCTGATTCAGGGTCATCTCGTATAGGTGTCATCCCAGTTGTTTTTCGGCAAAACGCTGTCCTGACTATGATACCGATTTCCCCCTCCGTCGTAATGGATTACCTCGGTAATCCTGAGAGTTAAGACTCCCGGAAGTGTAGACTTTTCCATAAATCACCCAAGACGCATGAAGTCCAGACTGCTTTGATCTTCTCCTCCACATGCAGAAGTTTATATTTTCTTCGAGCTGAAAAGCTCCGGCGGCAGCATTTGAAGTGGACTACTATCTCGCGGAGTTCGTCTTCTTTTATGGAGAGTGTTGGATAAAACGCTGCCATTTATGCTGAGATCGCAGTGCGATTTTGAATACGTTAATTTTCCATCAGGGCCTCGGTAATATTCCTTTCATCGTCGTTGATACCATCCGAAGCAGTCATCGCTCACCGCCGCAGCAGGAACCGTCGAAATCCGAAGAAGTAGTGAAGTGTGCTTGGTGAAGTCGCCCACTGTGGTGATCTTGGTGTGGGGAAGGCATCGCGTGCCCACGGTCGGATTCAATAGGAGTCGTCCACCGCGCCTGGAAGGTCAATTCAATTAAATCCTTGATCTTATTTCATTCTTCAATTTTTCCCGAGTATTCCCTCAAACCATATCTAGTCATAGCTCTCTTTTTCAAAACCTCTAAGTATTTACAAAAGAACTTAAACATTCTACGCGTTTTGAATTTTACGTTATTCATTAGTAAATTATGAAATGAACATAAGGTCCAAATGACCAAGCGCAAATCGCAAAGTTCTAATACTAATTCATCCTAGCGAGTACAAACATATTTATGAAACTACCGAAATGTACGGACATGAAATGAACATTCTATCACAAATTTTCCCCATATAAATTTTTAAATCATAAATATTACATTGTGTTTAAATTCGATCAAACTCGACGTAATGAAGTCTAAGGATTACACTCAGCATTTGTAGAATACGTATGCATGTACGAATTAACAAAAGATCTCCAAAGTTGAATACGTTTGTTTGAAATAAATCATAACGCTTATAAAGTTTTGAAATTATGAGTTATAAATTCAATTTTCTATTTAGATTGGTTGTCGTATCTCCCCGGCTATTTACGTATTATTAATTGATATCAATGATGAACATATTCTTCATATGATGTATCTGGCAGGTCACTAATTAGTAGAGTAATGATAAATCCATTGGGAGATTTACATGGATTATACCCTTTGCGCTTCACTAATATTACGATGAAATTATACGCCAAGATATGAAATTGGTTCAAGGAACCCAAGTTAAATTTTGAAAGCCTTAACTTAATAATAATTCTAGTAAGTAGACAAATGTCTCTAAATTATGTTCTTTCGAGTTGGAGTTACGCTGTTTGTAATTGGAGTTGAAACTTTTTGTGTTAGCGCATCAAATAAATTATTAAGAATTCGCATTTCAGATTCGAAAAAAAAGAATTAATCAATTATAGATTGATGTTGATCACTATATTTAAATTTTGAATATATACATAAATTGTAATAGCAATTTTCTGACATCCGTAATACTTTGTTTGACAAATGTCGTACAAGGTCGTTGAAGTCTACTAATTATAGCGCAAAGAGTTATATATGGTCATAATGAAATTTTATGTTGCCAAATTAATTTTTATTTGAAGACGTAAAGTATCAAATGAGGAAATTTTAATAATTCGTGGTTCACGAAATATCGTTTCTATCGTGTGTGTTATTGAATTTCCATGACGTCGTGCGTGAGACTGTCACGAGAGTGTCTTGCGGTCGCCCGCACGAAAAAACAAGGGGGCTTTGTTTAGGTTCGCGTACCGGCATCGACGTCTGGCCAGCGTAGCTGAGCTTTCAGGCGCTGAGAATGTTGGACTCAAATACGCGACCAGCATAGCTATGTTCTTATACCATAGTTTTAACGTTGAAAGTAAAGTAAATGTTGTTATATAAATATACCGTTATTGAAATTGAGTTGATTGAGCGATACATTGAACAAACATACAAGTTCATCGTTAGCATGGAAATGGTAAACAGAACATTAATGTAACATTAATTTAGCGTTTTGGATATCCTGCAAATGAGTATTCACTTGAAAGAGGGAGACGAGATGAGTAAGTTAGAGAAATTAGTTTTGATCGTTCGAATATCAAATTTTCATTTGAATGCTTGTATTAATTATTTTAATCGGAGGTGTGGATTCGATTTGAGATTCGACAATAACATTTACATTATAGCAAAACTCAATCCCACCCGCTGATTCACCATTGTAATGGATGTTTCACCACTGCCTCCATTGTAATGGATCTTGGTCTCGATTATTGAAATGTGCAGAAATCCCACAACGCTGTCAGCATTGTAATGGATCGAGTGTTAGATCATTCTCTGGTGCATGATCTTTCCGTATCGATTCATCATCGTGACATTACTATTCGTCACATTTACTATATTTGCTACTCTATATTAATCATGATAAAGGATAATTGGAACTGCCACACCCTTTAAGGTGTTACGAGACATAAAGGTCCTGGCCCCTCATTAATTTACATTAACAAGGAAACCGGGTTCTCGGAGATGAGGAATTGGCATACCTCCATGAAATTATGGAAAAACACAAAATACAGGCAGACCAAAAATACACGAATAATTGAATTAAAAAAAGCACATTACATCTACTAAAACAAGGACGGTACTCACCGATGTGAAGGAACCCACCTACACAGAGCGTTTTTCTGTGCGCGCCTGAATTGATTGGAGGCCTTTCACGTGTAGAGGTATTAATACTACAGATGTAAACAGAGAAATTTTATGCTCACGGCAATACATAATATCTTGACAAACTACCCTTCACAAAATACTTACACGACTAACAGAATTGCAAACAAAATGCGAGCGTAATAGCCTCATGACAATGCTACCTTACCGATATGGATTGGCCAATCCGCTACGCATCAACTGAGTGAAAGCACATGACACAAAATGCATCCTATTTCATGATTACGTTTCCAACAGCACAGGACACCGTCAGAGCTTCAAATCACACGTGCATTCTCAAGCGCAGCTTCAGTTCAAATCCGCTTAGCTTTTTACAGATCATCAAGTGTTTTCCGAACTGTATTCACAACTTCATGTAGGTTACTTTTATGTAGACGTGGAACCAAAGACGATGATTTTCAATGGAGAACTGCAAAGAAAACCGCCTTCCTGGAAAGATTAAAAATTTTACCCATTACTTTGAGTGAAAAAATGTGCTCATTTACACATTTAGTGTTTACTTTAAATGACAGTAACTTTTCATCACATTCATTTCAAAAGCACCTCTTGTACAACTAGAACAAACTCTCACCCGCCCGACGACGTTTAATCTTTATTTTCTGATTCTAATGTCTCGACCACGTAGGTCTTGTATGAGACTTCTCTTCTCTGCAATGGAAAAAGATTTTTGAATTAAATTCTGACAAGTATATATACGCTTTATGTTTTCACGTTTTTCAGAGTGTATTTTTCAGTTTAACTTTATTTTCACCCCCTCCTATTTGTAACAAAACACGTACTTTCTCCGACAGTTCTCGAAGCAAGACTGACCCTATTCCATAAGCTACATCTGAGTCTGCTTGAGGGCTGCCCTCTTTATCCATTTGCCCAATCGTACTCCTCCGGGGCTTCATAAGTGCCCGCCTACACTTTTGTAATTGGTTGTCCTGGAGCTGGTCTTCTCCCATTCGCTGTTAAACTTCTTTCGAGAGTCACCGTTGCCCAGAAAATTGTTGCTATGGTTACCCTCTGCTCCAACAACTCCCAAGTGTTGGCCAAAAATCACTGTCAACCCTTGTGGCTGGGCTCCTACGACCGTTGGGCCTACCACTCATACCTCCCCAAAAATCTTTGCCAATCTTAACATGTTCATGTTTCCCACGACTCCGTACAGGACCGCCTGGTGTGGCCATAATTTTTCCGTCGAATGTGGTCAAGAACACCGACTCTCTTGTTCAAACCTACCCAAAAAAAACTTACAACCACTCCAACACAAAATGTAGCACACAACTCCGACACACGACCGCTGGCTCATCAGGCATACACAATATTAAAGCAAAACACTCGTGCTCTTGGAATACGCAATTTTTATGTGTACAGTCCTACGATACCCTACAAAAGATACAAAACACAACTAAAAAAACACAAATCAGTTAAAAATGTCCTAAATTAAAATGTTTCTCAACACAGGGAACATTTTCTGACTTGATTTATTTTATTTTTTAAATGATATATTTTCACATTCTTCGGTAACGTGTTTAGCGGTAATTATTTTCAAACGATCATTTTTCTTTCCTCCTTACTCATCTCTTTACAAAAGGGTAAAAATAAAGGGCATCTTTAAATGAAAAGGGATAAAACATGTATGCATGTTATCAACTGCATGGCAGAATACGCATCCTACACACCTAGAAGTTTGAATCAAGAGCGTCTAGACTGGTACGAAATGAGGGAAAACTCATCTGGCTTGTGGGCAGATGTTGACAGGTTGATCTCTCGCACCAGGTCCACGGTCTCCGCGTCATGGCTGACAGTTGACGTTTGGAGTTACGCTCGATGGCACTATTTGGTCACTTTAGTATGGCGAAGGCGAAATAACGTTGGTTATTTATATTGCTGAGGGCGCGAATATGTCGATATTTAACTGAGCGTAGTAAGTTTCGTGATTTATTTATAATAGCAGGAGGTATACAAGAGGTATATACCCTCAGTCCTAATTGGACCGAGGCAGTTTAACATTCACAGCCGCACTTGTTTCTCGATGCGCCGCCCGTGCCCTACTGCCTGCCTGCGTCCCTTGAAGGCAACCCATTCGGTCTACGGTACCTCCTGAGATGCTAATTAGTAATTTTGAAATTGACGTTCTAGGATATAAACAGGAGCTACTTCCTAAACAATTCAAATACATGGATAATTAATTCTATAAATATAGTTATACTAAAATCCCCGTTCAGAAAATATAACACTAAGAAAAAATAAAACATGTAATCGTACGTCGATGTTCCTGGCATTTTCTGTTGGCGTCTTCGCGTCATATCGGTGTTCGTCCTGGTAAGATGATTCTTCTAGAATGTATAGACGTGATGATGTTCTTGCTGACTCAGACTTATGTGGTTCTTTTGGAACTTTTAATGGAGTGAAATGCTGGCCAGTCACCTCCTACAGTTCTTAGAGTAGTTGTTTCCTTTTTTCTTTGGTCGTAGACGATAGACAGTTATACTGAAGAGTATAACATTTTAAGTATCGACTAGTTTCCAAAATAGTGTGCTCGAAGGGAATAAAATGTTGTATCACAAGATTAATTTAAAAAAATTACCACATACGCTGAAAATACTGCCACAAAAGAGTTCACTGGAGATAGGGACATGAGGATTGTTGAACAATGGTAACCATAAAAGTTGCAGCATTGCTGGAACAGTGCGAAAAGTTAACTACCGAAAATGGCGTTGGGATAATTTATTCACGAGCGTGAGAAAGGGGAAATGTTCTGACACGACTAACAAGAACATTGTATGAGAAGGATAAGTCAATAAAAAAAAGGGGGTGAAAACTGTGGACACTTTATCCAGAAGTGCTTCCGTACTTTGGACGCAGAAAAGCTAAGTATGTGAATCATTGTATCGTCAAAGTAATTAGATGAGTTCATAATTGGCATAATGAAGTAGAGTATAGGTACCGCCAAAATAGGTAGAGAAAGAAAATGGAAAGTCAGAAACGAGGATAAGGAATCTTTCATGAGAAAACATGGCAATTGTGAGTCATTTAGGTTGAATGAGATTTACAACAGTAGTTCCTGGGTTTCGAAGAAAACGGAGAGCGAGAGGTATAAAAATTATCAGAAACTGGGGAGACAAATGAAAATGCAAGTGTGTAGTGGATCGAAAGCGCGGCTCATGGGGGTAGGAGAACCTTGCTCTCTGTCATCCTCCCATGAAGAGTATGAGAGTTTTATTATACACTCCCAAGGAGAATAAATTTATGTTTAAACTGAGAGCAATATCAAATCTTTAGGTGCAATAGTTTAGGAATTACAATGCGCTCAAATGAGCTTTATAGAGGAAATCGGCCGACTATTGAGGGAGTAGGGGAACCTCGCCCTCTGCCCTCCAAGAAACGTACGAGAGTTTAATTGAACATGCTCCCAATGAAATTGATTTTATGTTTAAATTGAAACAAATTTGAATTTTGTGGGTGCAATAGTTTAGAAATTAATGATGAGACAAAATGAGGTCAATCGAGAAAATCGGCCGACTATTGAGAGGCCACGAGAGACTCGCTTCCTGCTCCCTACGGGGCGTAAAATTTTTTTTACCTATGTAAAAATATTGTACTCGTCACGAGCATTAATTTGGTACTAATTTCAAGATTTTACGTTTTATGGTTTAGAAATGACCCTATTTTTCCGGGTAATAAAGACCCTTTTTCGAAGGGTCGTAGATCGGATCTCAAAAACGGCGAGCCGGTACTGTATTAGCAGATAATGGAAGATTCACTTTTGAAAGCCTCAAATACCATTTAAAAATGAAGTACGATTCCAATGTTTAATGCTTCTCCTTGAATTGTTCAATTAATTTTTCTTGTACAATTGTGTGTGTTTTAAATATCTAAGTAGTACAGAGGTCAAAATTTAATTTTGCTATGTTATATTTAGTGTACGAACTTCAAACATTTCGCAGTGAAGCTAAAAACTTCAGATTACACCTTAGTTTTATTGGAATTTCCATTCACACATTAAAGTTTCAGTCCATTCAAAAAACTTATACCTATCCAGTAACTGATTAAATCATTTCCATATTCCGTAACTAACTTTGGGTAAATACTATGCACACTATGTTGAACAATTTCTGGCTTATCATATGCATGATTCCATCAATAGTACCTATATGCGTTTCTGTCCAGCAAATATGCCAGTGACTGTGTATATTTTATGCGACATACAAATCTCGAGAGCAGAAATCGTCATTTAATATGCTGCAAATCACGAAAATAATTTTGCTCTTATGCAGCACCTTTTATGTGGCATAATGTCACACCAAGATGTGAACATTGAGCTTCAGTTTATACGCGTGCAACGTAAGTGTTGAAGCTTTATAAGAGACGTGAGCCGCCGGTGTACACGGAGGGAATTTTCTGAATGGTGCTGACCGACCAGTCGTCACAAACCCAATTTTCGTGTATTCTAAATCAGTTAATTGAAGTAACTGTCTATTTTCTAGTTCAATGTTTGTTATTTCCAACAATGCTTATGCAGTTAGCTTTGAATTCTAATTGAATAATAAACCTCAGTTTTACCTGCCGCCGTCATAGTGTCGAAAGTAAGTTTTAGCGTACGAGGCAATATGCTGTAGTGACC
Source organism: Platorchestia sp. MABIK (assembly GCA_014220935.1). Lineage (NCBI taxonomy): Eukaryota > Metazoa > Arthropoda > Malacostraca > Amphipoda > Talitridae > Platorchestia > Platorchestia sp. MABIK. The sequence goes on along the minus strand of JACJUY010008679.1, from coordinate 25,395 downwards.
ATAAAAATGACCCTCATGGGTTTATTCATGTGAAAATTTACATTTAGAGGTAAATTTCGAAACGACTTTGACCTAATTTTACTCAGACCTAAAGCTTTGTGGTCAGGACACAGATCTCTGTGTGTTATGCAAGAAATAAAATTAAGATATATTAAATCAAAAGTTATTAACGTTGAAAGGAATGTTAACTTTTTGGTCCATACGGTATAGTCGCGCAACCATGTTCCCCACTCTTCCTGAGTAGAGCAGAGATGTCCTCTGGCGGGGAAAGTTAGGTTTCCAATTCTGCCACTTGCAACCTCACTAAACCAACAGCAGCAACCACTCAAATTTAGTGTATATATTAATGACTATCGCATGTTTCCGCTTAAAAGAATTTCAAAACAATTGTATGGGAATTTAATAAGAATTTTCGGTCAAATAATTAGTTTTCTTGTACGACCGTGTGTTGAGGTCATCAAAAAGTTTCATCGCTTGTAAACTGAGTGCAAAGGTGTGAGAATAACGTAAGGCCTTTTACCCTTACTTTTTTAGCAAAAATTTCGTATTATATCAATGATAGATATTCCCAGATTTCCCTCTTGCCATGAGTTGAGAATTGGTAAACGTGGTTTTACAGTCAATCTCAGATAGATTCACCCTTGGAGATCTCCAAATTCAACTTACTGATTTGGTTACGAACCATACGAGTTATGAACGAGACAAGGCGCGGTTGAAACGACTCTGCACGAGTGTCAACGAAAACTCGTAACGAATTATTGGCTGAAATTTTGCATAGTGACAAAATATGCTGTAGTAACAGAAGTAACAACATTATGATCTGATAGCAAAATGTAACACTTTTCTAGGGACATTACACTTTTGGCAACATACTCGGGTACAAAGAATCATAAAGTGTAATTGACGTCCATATAGAACAACGATCAATTATGCATAACGTAGCAATTAAATATTCCAATGGCTAGAAAATTAACTTTCATTGTCACCGGCACAACTTTACTGCATACCTGCAACACAAAACTTGTTTGAAGGGTAACTATAACAAAACATTTTTCTTATTTTAATTTCATAAGGAAAATAACTTGCAGGCTCAATACCACAACAAAGTACTCAAACAGAGGAAGATGTAGGCACCATTAAGTTTTGCGTTAGGGTACGCGAAATCTATGCACAAGGTGTGTTATCTCAGAGGGTCTCGTGCTCATAGAAACAGTAAGTCGAGAAGGAGGTTTAGGAAACAAGATTTAAGTGGAAGAAGAAAGAAAGTCAGAGGTGCTGGAAAACAGGACATCAGTTGACCAAAATTAAATGGTCGATAACAAAACAAAAAATGTATTTCAACAAAAAAAGGTCTATCTAACTCTCAGCTCGGGAGCACACATTTAACCTAAGGGAGTGCTAATTCTTGTAGTGCTACTGAAGACACCGTAAACAGTTCATCACGGGTAACAGACACCATCCGTACTAGCACGGATGGTGACTGACCGTCGACAACGGACAATAACTGTTCGTCAGCGACGGTATGACCAAGCATTGAAATCGGTAAAAAGTTTCAGCGGTTGGGGAAACATTAGGGGAAAAGGTGAAAAAATAAAATCACAAACGCAATGTATAAAAACATTTACTCCTGGCATTCAGACCAGCTGGTTCCGACTAAAACAATGTCATTATCAATGAATACATCTGTAAACAGAAAAAACATACATACCGTTTATTTAAAGTAGAGAAATATTTTGCAGTCACATCTAAAGAAATTCTAAGATATAGTGAATAGAGGAGCGGCAGATTGGTCAATATTTGAAACAGGCTTAAGTTTAAAAATGTACAATGATTCTAAAATTCACAAATCAGTATTGGCAGTACAATCTAAAATTTTAAAATGAGTCAGAGATAGAGGATGGTTGGTGTTGTCACAGTGCTGTCTAGGGGATGATTGAGGTGCGACTGAAAGTGGGAGTTTGGTTCGGAAAGATTTGCCCAGATGTTGATAGAATCTAATGGCGGACTGTTTCTGCGTACTACCAATGTAGGAGCTCTGGCAAGCTCCGCATTGATAATTCATGAATAATATTGGAGAGTAACACAGAAGGCTCTTTGAATTAAAAAAAAAATTAACAGAGTGATTATTCTTCAATGATATATGGAAATACAAATGTGGGTAATACATCGCTAAAACATTACTAAAATATTTGGTCATTGAGTATGAATTTGGACCGATGAATGGCAGCGATACGAATATCTTGCACTTATCCACCGTGTAAACCGGAGGTTTCAGTACGAAAATTCTGTTAAGGAATTTACGAAGAATATTATCAAACATCGTGTGTGGGTAACCATTATTTTTAAAATAGGCCCTGAGGATGTCAGTTTCTTGTGAAAAAATGTTGAAGGAAGATGACAATGAATTTGATCTATGAATGAGCGTTTTGATACTATTGATTATAAATTTTTTTGGGCAGAAACTCAAAAAACTGCACCCCAAACCAGTAAACGTGGGCTTCCGATAAATTGAAGTGGAAAAAGTTGCATCAGATTTCTGAATTTTGACATCTAAAAACACTAGAGAATTGTTTGGTTCGCTTTCCATAGTAAAATTTGGATGATACGTATTTACATGATTTAGGAATAAATGAACATGCGTTTGGTCATTAAAAATTTCAAAGGTGTCATCAAGGAGACGTTTGTAAAAAATAGGTCTAAACTCCATTGGGCACTCTGTTAGAAATTTCGTTTCTAAGTGACACAGAAAAATATTAGCAAAAGTAGGGGCAAGGGGGCTGCCCATTGCAAGTCCTTCGATTTGTTTATACAGTTTACCTTGAAAATAGAAATAGGTCTCAGTCACTGCTAATTTTAAAAGTTTTAAGAAATTTGTACGATCAAATCCATTGTACACATGACTAGATGAAAAAATATCATAGAACACAATCTCAAGGGTTTCCAACAATGGAACGTTAGTATAGAGCGAAGATATATCATAACTGATCATCAAGTAATTCGGTTTCACTGGAATTGCAGTTAGGGACTCATGGAACGCACGAGAATTTCGGACAGTAAATTGGTTAACAGAAAATTGTTCGATCAGGGGAATTAGGAATTTGGCAATTTTAAACATGGGTGTTCTAAAAGCGGCTTGAATAGGTCTTAATGGTATATTGATTTTGTATACCTTTGGCAGTCCATATAAAACTCCAGGGGCGGATCCCGTCACAAATAATTCCTTGTTGATTTCCTCCGTAATAGTACCAAGAGACTTTATTTTTTATGGGAATCTATTTATTTTATCTTCCAATCGTATGACTAATGCAAGATGGTCTGATTCAGTAATCAAGCTAAATTTGCTGACATCTTAAATTACACTTAACATTTTACGAACATAATCCACTTCGTTCAAAAGTACTACCTCTCTTCCCTTGTCAGGATAGCAAATGTCTAAATTTTCCATTTTACCCAACCCTCTGAGAATCGGAAAATCACGTTTCTTAAAAATAGGGCTGAAAATCTTATACGACCGAAAGCTGTAAAATGCTTCACATATGTGAAGCTGTAAAATGGAGTTTGAACCTATTTATTACAAACGTTACCTTGATGACACCTTTGCTATTTTTAATGACCAAACGCACACGCATTTATTCCTAAATCATGTAAATACGTATCATCCATTTATAAATTTTACTATGGAAAGCGAATCAAACAATTCTCTAGCATTTTCAGATGTCAAAATTCAGAAATCTTATGCAACTTTTTCCACTTCAATTTATCGGAAGCCCACGTTTACTGGTTTAGGATGAAGTTTTTTCAGTTTCTGCCCAATGATATTCAAAATCTATAGTATCAAAACGCTTATTCATAAAGCATATTCATTGTCATCTTCCCTCAACATTTTTTCACAAGAAACTGATATCCTCCGGGCCTATTTTTAAAAATAATGGTTACCCACATACGATGTTTCATAATATTCTTCGTAAATTCCTTAACAGAATTTATGTACTGAAACCTCCGGTTTATACGGTGGATAAGCGCAAGATATTCGTATCACTGCCATTCATTGGTCCAAATTCGTCCTCAATGACCAAATATTTTGGTAATGTTTTAGCGATGTATTACTCACATTTGGATTTCTATATATCATTAAAGAATAATCACTCTATAAAAAAATTTTCAATGCAAAGAAATTTTCAATTCAAAGCCTTCTGTGTTACTCTCCAATATTACTTATGAATTTCAATGCGGAGCTTGCCAGAGCTCCTACATTGGGAGTAACGCAGAAACAGTCGGCCATTAGATTCTATCAACATCTGGGCAAATCTTTCCGAATCAAACTCCCGCTTTCAGTCGCACCTCACTCATCCCCTACCCAATTGAAAATCAAGGACGTGTCGCCGGAGAATTATGGACGAGACAATTGATTAGGGACGAGACAGAAGCCAAGTAGGCCGGCTCAACCTTGTAACTCTCTTGCCGCGCTCTTAACAACTCACAGTCGAGCACGGAAGGCGTATTCGAAGCTGGCCAGATTTGATTTGAGGCTGCAAAATTTTCAGTTGATTATGGCCGTAATATTCAAGGACGGCCATCGGTGGCATAGAGTTATACAAACATCGTTGAATTATGGCCGTACAATGGACGGACATGAGCCATAAAACACGTGTTTTTACGTTGTTGTGTACACATCAAGCTTGAAACTAAATGTCGCATGTATTAAAATTGTCTGTATCAAAAATGTTCATATCAATGTGAATGAACACTTAACTGTGCTGTTCAATAGATGCATTGGTGCGTTTACTTGTATGTTTATTTATGTGTTTGTATCTTTGCCAGCTCACGTGACACATCACAGATAGGACTACATTCTACAATATTTGATATAGTAGAAATTACCCGTTTCTTTTTAAAACACGTGATTAAAGTACTGCATTAGGTATATTTTATTAATTCAAAGGAAAATTTGAGAACTGTTGACGCATGCATAT
>JACJUY010008678.1:15427-36792 GCA_014220935.1 Platorchestia sp. MABIK | reverse complement strand
CACACTCAAGCTCCACAACACAATGCCACAGGAATTACACAACACCACTTCGCGTACAAATTGCACATCACCACACTTTGCTCACCACAACTCTTCTTACTCTTCTCAGTGCAGTGCTTTTCCCGATTATTGTACGTCTATTTAAATGCATGTTGCGCGCTTTAATTACTCCCTGGACTGATCCTCGAACTCTACAATGCTTCGCTACCCGGAACCATTCCTGGTCCCTGCACCGCACCACAGCGAAATATTAAGCTCAAGCATCGGATCAAATTTGCACAGAGAGGAAGAGTTTCATGGAAATGCGTTCTCTAATTCTTCATGGTTGAAGTTGGCATTATAAAAAGCGTCATTTATTTAGCGAGGTACAAAATACGTCCACATGCGGCGAAAAGCATTCCTCTCAGCGTGTCTTTTATTTCATGTAATCCATGTTACAAAAAAGTTTATTCATCGGATGTGCCATTAATGAGCAGTTTAGCTTTCCGTAAATGAGGTCATAGCTGGTGTACTTATCATGCTATATTGTCAACAAAGTGAGCGGAAATTTGCTCGAAAACTACTTTGCTACACGCATCGCGTACGACGAAGTAAATTTATCTTGCAAAGTCATGTTCCAGGAAAATTGAAATTTTTTCGATACGGTAAGCAAAATATCTCTTCTGCTAGTATCTCGGTTTAAGGAGATTACCGTTACCGCAAACACACGCAGTATATACACACACGGTACACTTATCATTGCCTCCTACCTTCTCACACACACAAACTGCTGTTCACATGTTACACCTAGCGCTGTCTCATACACACACACACACGCACGCACACACGCACTCACACACACGCTCAGGGTGTGTGAGCCGAGCACGAGTTCGTACTTAGTGTTCCACAAATTAAGGATTCCAACGAGTGTAGCTCAAGAATTTGCAATAAGACAAATACGTCAGCAAAAAATAAAGAAGTAATTCACTTGTCGTATTTTGCGTGGTGGAAACTAAAGTATCTATTTTCAGAAAATCCGAGCTCAAAATCACGTTGGCGTCGAACTGTGCCATGATCTAACAAGCAGTTGTGTTTTTGCTAAGCCTAATCCTTACTCGCGGAACCTTCCAGAGAATTAATTGATATTCCATTATTAGAATTTGCGTTCAGTTGGGACCCATGTGCGTCGTACAGCGACTGTAGCGCTAAAAAAACGCCCTTAAACCTAGTAAATAGAACCAAAACTCAACACGAAGCCCAGAACGGCTTCTCTTAGGACAGTAAAGTTTGCATTCGAGGTGTTATACTCGTAAGAAGGGGAACTTTGGGCAGTAAGTCCTAACGATAAGGGCGTAGTTGGAGACCAAAGATGCCGCTCGCCCACCTCCTCCCTTCTCGGCCCACACGCGCTCTTTGTCTGACGATCCTCATTTACTGCGGACTCAGTTGCAGGTGTCCGCCTTGCGCCAAAGTTCCGGTATTTTCTCTCCAAGACTCGCCATTATTTCGGCTACATCTTGTGAGGGAGAAATGCGTCCAGCAATATGACTGTTGCAGAGCAAGTGTAACACAATGTGTTTTTCTAGAGTTATAATGATGCGTCTCACAAGAGAAAAATTAACAAACGCTTTATTTTCAAGACATGCAGGTGCGATTAAAACACAATAATTGCATTCTTTACGCGGTGCAATTATCCCTTAGTCGACAATAGCTCGAGGCATTGATGAGTGAATGAAAAACAATTGATTTATTGACATAAAGGCCAGAGTAGCATCCAGTAATAGCGAGGAAGCTTGATCGACGAGCAACAGGCAGAGATTTTTTATCGGTCTCAGTAGATTGTTCGTCAGAACGAAGCAAAACGTGCTCACTCCTTTAGAATCCAGGAGCCAGCAGACTAAAATGGATTCAATCCGCATCTGAACGACCACCGCACGCAAAGCTCATGGTCAGCAGAGCCTGTAGGGTGGACGTGTACATATACATATGTAGTAGTACAGAAGGTGCGTTGAGTGATGTACGGTGTGAGGTTCCGTTTCGCTGTAAGAAATTGTTCGGCTGCAATATTGTAGACCTCCTCAGATAGTGTGCGCAAAGCCAGGTTCATGCGATGAGGCAAAAGTAAATTCATAAATGCCGGAGTCGCTTCCAATTCGCGTAATAACCTTTACCGCAATATTGAGATAATAACGATGTGAACCTACATGGAGAAACGACCGTTATGAAATTTCCACACAAGCTACTTCATATAAAATTGGCTGTTGAAATTCAATCCCCATTTCGTACAATGGGTGCTTATGATTTTGATAATTATCAAATTTTTTCACGATTCCTGAGCTCAAACACTAATTTCAGCGCACGATCTTGAAGACTGGTGTGATGCGTGCGAGCGTTTAGCGTTAAGAAGGCTGCAGGTAGAGCGTTGTACTCAGCAGTCAAGAGGACGACTCCGACCCCAACGTCTAAGTGTCTTCAAGCATGTATGTTCATTGCTGCGAGCTCGCTGTTATTGTTGGGGAATATAATTAATATTCTATAGCTTATGAATATATACCAAATTTCTTTCGACAAAATTCTTTCGCTTTTCAGTTTTTGAAAGCTTCATTAACATGGGTCATCCTCCATCATGGTCGTGAGCCAATGTTTAAGTACGTGCGGTATGCGCAATCATTGTGTAGATACAAAAACAAAATCATTAAAGACGTGTTGTGTCCAAAATATCTTAAACAAATAGAACACCTCTTCAGAATGAAAATTCACCAGGAAAACATACATCAGCACTAAAATTCGGAGCCGGATGTCGCAGTTCTGTAATGATAAATTCACTTCATTACCACGCCGACACCGTCATCCTCCCTTGGACCGCCAGCTTCATGCTCATATTAACGAGGCGAGTTCGTAATCACGAAGTGACTTATTTATTATTCCCTGCTGAATGGACGTGTTCCCTAAACATTATGCCGAGGGAGGCGTGTGCGAGTGAGCGAACCCCCGCTGGAGGAAATAAAGAAACAACGGCGCCGGCGTGCGCAAGAGAGGTAAGAGTGCCCAGAGGAGCGCTCCATTATTTTAGGCTACGCAGTTTCTCCTCTTTTAGTGCCATGAAAATTTATGCTCGTTGGTGTCGGTGGGAGGTAATTTGTCGGAGATCAAAGGCAGATTTGAAGATTCGATTCCCTTCGGAGTCTTGGCTTGGAACATATGCGGTGCAGCATGAAAAGATAAACGTTATGCGGCACGCGACCTTACGAAGCAGAGAAATACGTTAGGTTGGACAAGTCAGAGTGTCGTGAGACCGAGTAGGTGCAGGTAAGGAGACTCAAGGGTCAACTCACGAGAGTAGGCTTTGCTTCTTCTAATGTCTCAGAAATTTAAACACAAGCTCCAGGTTGCTGAAGTGAACAGGTCAAGCAACTTATGTCTTTCTTTCGGGATGATGGAAAAACTAGGTAACTGCATGCGAACAGTCGCTCTGGGAAACCACTTTCGCTTACCTCACAGATTAAGAGAATATAAGTGTGCATGCTACCAGAAGCGTTATTGTTTTGTGACAGTGTTATTTTACTCGAAACAAAAGTATGATAAAACACATATAATGCGGAGGTCAAAAGATAGGCTTCAGTGCGTGAGATAAAAGATCACTCATTTGCCAAAATCTTCAGTCGCTTATTTGAAGATAAGTAAATCTCCGAAAGATGCATAAAACGACAAACCATAATTTTCACTTCGCTCATCTGGTCGCTCGAATGCCTAGCGCAGCAGAGGATGAGCTGCAGGGACTGGCGCTTCATTATTATTCCAAAAGGTCGTTGAAATTTGAGACTGGTTCGCTTTCTTGAGCACACGTCTTAGACTTTCAAAGTAAGGGCACTGAGATCAAAGTCATTGATCGTCCACCTGAAGAATTTTTTATGATCAAGGAAGAAACCAGTCCCCGAGGCACGATCGTCCAGAATTTTGAGTGCCATCATTTGAATGGCCTGCTCCACATGCACTCATGTACGAGTCTTCAAAGAGTATCGTGAAATATCCTACACTGTGAATCGGTAATACAAATTCTCAAGTTGCTTCAGAAGGAAACGTGTTTTGCATTATGCACCGACGAAGAGCGCTTTTTTCACAACGTGCGTGCTCTGAATGAAAAAACCGAAAAGAATGCCAAGAAGCTTCCGATTCTCAGTTTTACCTTTGCTTCAACGAATAATGAAAAGAGAACTAGTTGGAGCGAATTGTGATTTTCATATTCCGAATGTTCCACCTCCAGCTGGGGGTGATCGAACTTTCCTTCAACAATATATCGTTCTTGCTTATAAACAATGGGGCGAGTCTAAGCACGATTAATGCATGACACTTCAGTGTGGCTGCAAGTGCTTGCATTCTTGCTTCTCGTCCTGAGCTGCCGAAACTTAGTCGCAAATCTAGTGACTTCAAATAGAGTTTGGGTTTAAATTCAGCAGACTTTTGCGCAAGCAGAATTCCTTTTCAATTTTTTAATATGAGTTTGCTATCGTTATACGGGGAGGGAAACGTGTAAGCAAGAGACGAGTACTGACCTAAGCGCATCTGGGGCTAAGGAATGTCATTCATTGAATAACTGGAAAAAGTGGTTTGTATACTGGAAGAAAAGTCTGGAAAATCGTTCTGAAAGACCATGTTTTTTCTTTCAATTTTGTTAAATAAAAATTAAACGACTCTGTAGATAATAACATTCGATATTTTTCCCTCATTGTAGAATATTCATTTTCAAATTTATGAATTAGTGTTCTAATGTATTTTTGTGCATGACTTTGTAACATTTAGGTCAGTAAATCATCTCTGATGTTCAATGCTTTCAGTCCATGAGACACAGCGTCTCCAGTAATCTGATACTTGCCGGTATAATGCAATTGTTCGCCGAAATATCAAACCACTCTAAATGATAAATCTAACTTTTGATCTTACACTTTTATGGTTCAGGAAGAAATCAACTTATACTCTTTAAACTCATTCAGTGCGTTTTAATAAAAGTAGAGTCAGATGTAACTAATTTTCAAGCAAATTACGATGCAAAAAATAAAAGAGATTTCTAGGTCATATTACAACCATTTTTAGGATTAAATTTTGACAAGAATTTAATATTTTACGTTTTGGTCGATTCTTGACATAGGTTATGACATAATACTTCTGTGGATGTATGAGTGATGAGCAGGCAGGCAGTTCTGCATGGGTTAGACCAGGGCACAATTACTGAAAGAGTGTTTTTATTCTGCTAGAGCCGTGTTTGAAAGTCACATTGAAGACTCGAGAAAATGTTAAACAACCTACCTGTCTCTAAAATTCATTGCAAATTAAAATTTAAATCAGTCGTGAAACTACTCCGAACAAAATCAATGTCTCACGCATGATGTAGCTGAATTCCTGTGGCAGATTCTATTCGACTACAAGTGCTGTAGGGAAAAATTTAACTCCCTATAATGCAATGAATTTAAAACAACGCAATGGCATCTGTGTTGAAAACCATCTGCTTCCTGTAAATGATCACAAAAAAACAGTAGAATTACAGAAATTACTTTTATGCCTTTTGCTTCGAATAGACCACTCCTCATCAGATTTTTTAATGAAGTTATCTGAGACACGTCACACTCCAACAACTTACTCCAGTGAGATTTCTGTAGGATAATATATTTTTATTACGGTTAAAGTGATGATGTTTAGTTTGATCACTTCGTTGTTAAAGAGGATGAATCAGAAATAACAATTAATTAGAAATCTACGGCTGTGGCTTTCCAATATACCAGCTACGGACTTCTGCGTTCATGAGGATTGTCAACTAGCTATCCAGCGTAGAAAATCCGAGTACGACTCTGTAGTTCTTTGCTTAGTCCGTCAGACAAAAATAGTCTTCCTCATAGCCACACTCTACTCGTCCGTATAAGAGTGGCTAGCAGCTGAGAGCTGTCTCCATAATGCAAGCCAGAATACTCCGTCTATTTTCGCAGCAGCGTGTATGTTTCTTTGCGATGCACCATTTGCATTTAATTGAAGTGAGCGATGTCCCTTGCATGACATTCTTAACCAAGGCTTAAATATTTCTTGGGTACACGTTATTTTGATGTTTTACGCCGATCATTTGAGTATTGTCGGGATTATCCGCTCATTATTGCTGGAATGAAAAACTTCATCGTTAATTCGGTCGATGGTCCATTTAAAACCGAGTTTCATCAGGATTTTCTCTAGATGGCTGATTACGTACTCCTAGAATTCATGAAAAGTTTGATTTTTAACAGGAATCCGTTGCAGCAATCTTGGGGCAAATCGTGAGAAAGACCTTGACTTCATTCAAGAGGCCGTTCATTGGAGAAGACCTAATGATGCTGTTCATTAAGGCCATTCCTCATTGCCCTCATTATAGCAGTGCCTAAGTCAGCGCGTTTAGCCTTAAGCAGGACCTGGACTCGCGCTCGGTAAAATATTTAATTTGCGCTAATTATTATTGGCCTCGGGCCGACCGACCCTCGCCTTGGATCATCCTCATGAACTGAAAGCATTAGAGGAGCCACTGGCTGCCCTGTGGGGCAGTGATGTGGTTTAGGCAGGAGCCTGAGGCACACTTTACTTTATTTCATATCACGCATTTCATTGCTTGGGTCACTGCAACTCATACGAAGTCATGGAAAAAATATACCAGGAAAAATTCATGATTTGGGAATTAATATTTCTTAGCACCCAGTAATTTAAGCCTCTTAGTTTAGCGTGCCTTAAATTTTATTTTAAAATAGTCAGGTGTGATAAAGCACCAAAAAACTTTAAAAATGGATTTGTTTGTAACGAAACTTTATTAAAACACGCACAGGAAAAAATTCTTCTTGTAAAAATATCATTCAATGGCTAAAGAAAGGTAATTTGAAAATAACTTTTGAAATGTTTCCAATAAACAAAAAAACTTTAAAATGCCATTTACCCTTAACACAGATGAAGCAGAGGTAGGCTACTACGAAATTCAGTGACCGGAGTGCCACATTTTGAGTGCGTGTGTGTGAATGAGCAGCACTTTTTTCTCCAAGTAATCTTGTTATCACAACGAGCAGGGTGACATTTTTTGGCGAATTGACGTCTGCACGTCAGGAGTTCCTTGAAAAATATTACTGTAATATTTGTTGATGGCCTTAAGCTGGCCTCTGACGTTGGAACTGACGAGCCTCTCTTTACTTGAGTCACTTGGAATTCATGTCCTTTTTTCACAAATCAAGTCATGTTATATGATATAATACACAGTAGGCATGCTAAACTTGTTTTATGTTATAAGGCATCAGACAATGGCGTATCATGATATTCTGAAATGATATTAACTCATATAAAACTTCCTCATGTAATATGTGTTTTCAATGATGTTCTCTTCCGTCGCAATAGTTTATGAAGTTAGACGTGATCTTCAATGTTTGAAAAAATTTATAAATAACTTTATCCAGTCTAAGTTTTTAGAAGGAGAATCTATGATTTTAGTGGCCAAAGTATAACTTCTGAACAAAACATTCAATGTATTGCAAGGAAACTGTGTTACTGGGTATTTGTCACTTAGGGTATATGACAGATTGAGCACAACTCTCTGGACACATTATAAGTGCATTGTTCCATTTGTGATGCAGGGATCAATACCTACCAATCGTTGGTTAAAACTTAATGTCTAAAAAAAAAACATAATAAAACTTCCTGCATAATAGAATTTCTAATATCACGTGTGTTGGAGGCATTTATGCAACCTGGAGCATTCATTACTCATTTCTTTTTACTTGGTCTCTAAATGAGGAATTTTCAAAGTGAGGATAATGTATTTTCAATTTTTTTCCCGGATCAAAAATGAGTAATATGAGCATCTAGAGTGCTCAAGTTTGTTGTATGACAAACTGTTTTCAAGTGGAAGTGTTTTCGTTGAAAAAATTAAATTTTGGCCACTCAAAGCTCAAGCTTTAACAATACACTGGGCAGTGTCAATAAGACTATAAAATTTATCATCTTCTCGTAAACGGAAAACTCTAATCGGAAGTATTATGGTTAACGAGGAGAAAAATTTTTGAGAATGAGAATTGTAAATTTTTTAGCTCAATAAACTAAAATTTGACTTTTACAGACTATATCCATCATCTACGCATGCTACCGTGCAATTTCATTGTAATTTTGCACAAAGTGAAGTACACCCTGCCACAGGATGAGCTAAAAATCCTTTACAGCTCATTGACCCATGCGTTTATCAACTTCCCACTGAAGCGTGGCGAGACGCGGTTAAAAAAAAGCTACTCTCAACTTAGAATGCAACGCGTACTCCAACGATTCTAAGATCTTAAATTTTCTGAAACTTAACGAGAACTCCGGATTTTCTGTTTTAATTTTCGTGTTCAAAATATTCAAAAGTAAAGAAAAATCTGAATTAAACTGACTATTATCACTCAAGACAGTTTCATTTCGCTGGTTGCAAATTATGGAATTTCCTCGTTAATGGTTTCTGCGATATTCAAGCAGGACATCGCATCCTTCATTAGTTCAAACAGAAGTAGACTGAAACCTTTATTGATCTTAAGTCATTGGTCAAAATTATGAAATGTAAAGTTTGAAGAAAAGCAGAAGCTTATTAAAAAATAGAACAAAATATCATCTTCAAACCACATTCCTCCCCTAAATAATGTGCTGTGCGAACTTTTAATCAAATAGCTACCAACTTGAGTGCATGTGTAGGTGTATACGTTGGTGTAAAGTCCATTTATGTAATAAATAAAATGATTGATTCTGATGAAAAACATGAACCAGACTGTCAGACTGTATTTTCTCAGTTTGTTAGTAGTATACTATGTCATGATTCTACGTTAGATACAGAAGTATGGCAAGTTATCACTCATGAGACATCAGTATTCGTATTCGTTAATTTCCTGATAGGGTGCTACATTAGCTCCATAGCTTATTTAGTTGGTCTACATTGCTAATTCTGTAGACTCTAAGATAGTTAGTGTATTAGTGTGTCTCATTTAAACAATATATAGGCTTGTGGTCAATGAAGAGTAAAAACACTTTTTAGTATTTCGCTATGAAAGTACGCCATCGTACCATTAATATCTAACAGTTTTAGAGTTTTGAAAGTGTAAAAAATCTGAATCCGTGGATTTCAACGTATATTTTAAGTGCCAAAGAAGATATTTTTTGCAATAAGCGAAGAGAGTCTAAACTTTGAGAGTTATGTTACTGCTCTTTTCTTACTGCTCTCGATTAACACAAGAGCTGTAAATACTGAGAACTAAATATAAACTTCGTATTGGGCCCGTATTTAGAATGCAAAACCATTTTACTAAATGCGTTCGAACCACAAACCGAAATTAAGCGTTGTTTAGAAAAACTTATAGAAGCTAACAAATTTCAAACTCTAACGTTTTTACATTATGTTTAAGTGTTCAAGACAAAATATTTGTTAGAGAAAGTTGGCAGAGCAAAGTTTTATCAATGTTTAGGGCTGCTTTCAAGCCACATTTTGCGCGGAAAGTTTAGAATCATTCCCTGAGAGCCCATGAACGGCGGGCAAGAACAACGGGCGCAACTGCACGGTACCGCCTGCATCACGGACCATGCCCGCGCCTCCTTGGTGCGTCTCAGGATGCTGGAGGCTCTGACCGTGCAGCCTCTGGTGCGGTGTTGTAGGGCGGTGGGGCTGCATGATTTCTTGCCTTGTAGCGGCTCTAAGTAATGCGATGACGTCATGAGGAAGTTTCTCAGATTGATATTTTTTCGGGTGAAAACACTGATACATTGATCTTTTGAAACATAGTTTGAACGTAAAGATCCCTTGGCATTTGGCAAGCCTGCATGGTTACCAACCCAGACAAATCTTATTCAGAAATTAAATTTGCAAAGATGCCGTAATTGTGGATTTTGGTCAAGAAAAGTTCTATCTAGTAACTTTAGTTTTGAGGAAGGAAAGTCCCAGCTGTACCGCTGTTCACCCAAATGGCGTAGGTATCCGCTTGTAAATAGAGTGTTCCGTCATTACCAAAAAACGCAAAGTTTGTGCCAAGTTTTAACTGACTTTAGGTAGTGTAAAGCTATGAGAAGCTAGCGCCTAGAATCCAGAGCTTCTCTACGCTGGAATTGTTAAGCTTTTTCTGAAAAGAATAGAGCTTGAAGAATCTTCAATAATATGGTTCCTTGCACCCTGATGAAAAGATCATTAACTTCTCTTGCAGTAGAGTAGGGAATGCAGGTGTGCTTTGTTTGCCTGCTAACCTGGGTTCAGTAACAATATTGTCGATAACAATTGATTTCTCATTCACGACAGCGACCAAAACCGAGGTCGAAACTAAGGTGCCAAAAATCTACGTATCGCGCACACAAATTGGCTTTTTGGCCTCAAAATCTAATACCTTTTACAAACAATGTTCTAATATATTGAATAGCTTTTTCATTTATTTTTGAATCCACAGGTTGTTTTCGTGAATCAATTTCATTTTATCCAATGCCATGAATAAGATTAAATTCGAAATCAAGAATTCTGATAAAGGCAAAATTTTTTCCAGCGAAAAAATAATACAACTGATAAGTGCTTCAAGAATATTTTATCCGACTAGGGTAGAATGATCTATAGTAATGCGGAACTTTCAAACCTCAACTCAGCTTGAGAGACTTTTAGCAGTTCGAGCTGGCGTTGTGGAAATAAGCCAAACCGATCTTTCGTAGGGGAACACACACAACTGCCTGCTCCAAAATGAAAAAAACCTCTAACATGCGCGAGCAAAAGATGATTTTAGTCCTTGAAGAAGTCTGACAGATATACTGTCATTTTGGACGCCACATGCGTATCTTACCTGTGCAAATCTAGTTTCGACGGTAGCTACCTCGCCTTATCTAAACATACAGGATCACTGCAGACGAACGCCCTTATATGATTTCTGCACTTACAACATTTTGATGTACTTTGAGAATGCCCAATGCATACCCACTAGTCAGGCTTTACGTTTAAATACATTTGTCTGTGTGCGCTGCATCTCTTGCCGCAGTACAGAATGTGAGTTTGCGGTTATCGACTTTGATGCCTGAGAGTCATAAACTGCTATCTCAGCAGTACCCTCTCATGCATTATCGTTGAAGTGTGTTTTTCGTAGTTGATCGTGTTTTACTGTACTCTGTTAGATTAAATTTTATATCAGTAACGCGTTTAAAGAACTGGTTAATTCGTAGCGAGAATAAGTTACATAGCAGCATATTTTGCATCGAATTAGTGCGTGTTCAAGACACAGTCCTGGAATTGTTTCTTAGTTGAAAGCATTGATGGATTGATTTCTTCACCGTTCGATATCTTATAAAAAGTATCCAATCATCAAAATAGCGTTCTCACATCGTTTTGTTTCGAATTCTACTGATTAAACCTTTCTCAGCGTTTTTAAGGAAATAAATCTGTTTTCAGTGTATTCTCCCGCCATATTTTGCTGCAAAGCATTAGTGTATACAGAATGCTGTCCAGGATACAGTAGTTTGAACCACACTTTCGATGGTAGAGTTACACAGATATCTTCACGAACTATCTTCCTCATTGTTTTTGTGTTATGAAATTGACAAAATGCTACAGAATTTTATGTATTGATATAATGAAATTGAAATATCGAACGATGTTGCGTTGACATAACGTTCCACTCATGTAAGGATTTATGTGTACATTATTCGCTATCGCGGACATTCTCCCTCTATTGTAAACCTGAAACAATTCTATGAATAATTTTTCCTCCAGTGCACTTCATGTGGAACTGTTCTTAACTTGTTTATCAGCATCTATTTTTCCTTCAAAAAAATTTCTTACGTCTGTAGATCTCCAAAGCCATTTCGTTTTAATTGAAGTAATGAGAAAATCCACCCAAAAATGCCATTAAACTGTGAGCTTTATTCTCTGAACGAATTTAAAATAAATTTCATGAGACAAACTTAATTTTATTGCGTTCACTTGTTTAATTTGAAGGGATTTTATTTGCCGAGAAAACTAATCAGAGGAAGAGATTTGTCTCAATTTTTTAACGAAAAAAAACCTCTACGCAAGAAATAACTTATATGATGACTCTTCTTTCCATTACGATGTTCTTTTTGTTTCAGCTCGTTTAAAGGAGCCAATTTTTTCCTTGTCAGAGGATCTGTTCGCTTCTTTGTGGCTCGCTACGTGTTTTTAGATTTTGGATCAAGGGAAAATTTAAAATAGTATTACATCTTTGTATTTCTTACTACACTTACGGCTCATTTTACCCACGTCGTCTCAGCGGAGTTTTTGATTAAATCTTCCAATTGGGTGTGAATGTTATTTCTAAGCACGAAAAAAATCTGAAGAGGTTCTTTGGATTTCTTCGAAAAGGCCAATCTTTCTAATTTGCAAAAACAAAACTTCCCTGGCGTTTATTCTTCTTCAAAATCAGAAAAATTGTTCTGCTATTTGAAATTTCTGTATATTTAGAAAAATCCTACAGCTGTAAAATTAGTTACAACCGCAAAATAAAATCAAATGGCAACGGCTGGAATAAAACCATGGGAAATGCAAAACTTGAATGATAATTTGTCTTAAGTCAACTGTATTTCACAGGCAAATTTTTCTAATAATTTTCAACGCACAATTAAAAAAATTTGAAATATGCATCTCTAATATTGCTTTCCTCAAAAAAGCCTAGTTGCCACTGACGAAGGCTTGCGATTGAGCGGAAGCAAAAGGGCGAGTCCCACCAATGCAAGTAGGAAATGAAGCTTGATTGCAAATTGCAGCAGTAGCTTTCAACAGCAGGATTGACTGATTGGTTAATTAATGATTGTAGCTGCATCTCCTAGCGGGAGAGGCTAGGGATTAACGGATTAGAAATTGTGTATACAGCTTTTAACTGCTTGAGATTGGAAATGATATCTGTCTATCTACCCTTCAAACAACTTATAAATCAACGGAAGTATTTAAAAAACATTGATGACCGTGTTGAGAGGCTTGCAAGGTTGGTAGACCATCACTGCCCATACACTTAGTCTCAGCAATAAAATCATACTTAGCCCAACTCCCTAATTTGTGTAGCAAAGTAGAATAAAATTTTGAAATTTCCACCTCCTGAATAATTGAAACGATCGCCTACAAATACCCATTTTGCGACAACTATTTCCTAAAAAGTACTTATTTAAGAAACTTGACGCAAGGGGTCGCGGACGGTTAGAATACTTATATGTCTGTGATTTTCATTCATGCTTGTTAGTTTGCGTGTCCCCCTCCACATTCTTTCCCTTGTTATAACCAAGGTCCAAACTCAGTATGCTGTCTTCAGTACTAACGAAGGGCGATATTCATTATCATATTTTTGATAACGACGTAGCGCAAAATTAAAAAATCCTTTAGCCTGGGAACAATGTGTTAAAAATATGTACTTCATGAATAATATTTTAACAAAAAATTACCATGCAAGCAGCCTGACTCAACATGCTGGCTGGAATACTGAGAAAACTTTCATAGTATTGTTAGTATGAATTATTACTCGCTCGTCACTATACACGCTCAGCTTTCTATAACACGGAGAAAAATACATCACCCCATTTTTATTAATGAAGGAGAGTTAAATTAAAAACCCTATTGCTTAGCATCCTAGATAAAGTCTGTTACAAATGCATATTTTTTGAGAAACAATCCAAATTTAACCAATAAAATGTTTAAATAGCTTGACCCAATTGGCCAAAAAGGGTCTAATACTATTAAAGTTACAGTTTTTTGCACTAGGAGTCAAGTGTTGTGTCAGGCAGTGCCTAGGTACCGTTACCCACCTCAGCATGCAGATAGCGATCAGTGCGAGATCACTTGTCAATACTGTACCAACATTAGGGGTCAAATCTTCTAACGAAACATGCGCAAGCATTTTAGCGCACGGAGATGTTAGTAAGTTAGCTATATGAAATTTCTACTTCATATAGAAATGCAGTAAAAGTTATAGCAAGAGATTTCTAATTTCTGACGTAGAAATGCACCACGCTTGGCTGATGTGCCACCGGTTGGGCATCTCTGCAATTAGTCATTATCGTGCATTGATCAAGGCATCTTCTAGCTCAACATCTCGTACCTTATTCTTTTTCTGACAAGTTTTAGAATTTTCAAAACCACGCACGATTCTTGAGAACGGAATACTAGGAATCTTTTGAGGTTGACGACAAAAAATTCGAGCGAACGATGAAGATAAAACCTTCAAGTCTTACACTAACAACGATCCGTGCATCGTAGCTCGGTGAGTCAACAACTCAGAAGCCTTATTTTCCTTTGAGGGCCTCTTGTATAGTACATGTTAAGATTCGGTATCAGGTAAATAGCCTAGGTTAAAAGGGTAAAGCAAATTTGAAATTTTCCCCCTGCGAGTAAACTTGCAAAAATACCTGAAGGACTTTCTGCACTTCCGAGTGTAATAAACTCCAGAAGAAATGCGTCACAAATAAAAGTTTCATTATAATTACCTTATATCTTATAATTGAAGTTCTGATTGGAATTGTATTAGGTGTTAGTTAAGCTTCAATGTGAAAAATTAGGCTTGTGTAAGGCCTCGGATGTCCTTGTAGAAAGGTCGCGCTGGTCAAAACCAACTTAGATGAAAATTTAGCTCTAGAGTTGACGCACAACTGCCGCATGAAAACGTAAAATTTTTGATGTCATCTCAAAAGTTGGAGCTTTTCCCAGAAGTATACGTAGCAAATAGGTGAAGTATTTATACTTAGTGGTTATTTTTGGTTATCCTAAGTTCCTAAAAAGTATTGTAGAACATTTTGTCAATTAAGGCGATTTGAAGAGCTGACACCCTCACATTAGTTAAAATTGAAAGCATTTTTATACTGCAGGAAAGAATTACTTGTCAGTCGAATACCAAAGTGCTAATTGGGAAATATGACAAAAAAATATCAAAATAAGCCTTTGAACGTGGGCTGTAACTACGGTATACCGTGGCTGTAACTCTAGAAAGCTGTTCATCAATCCGTTGTTGCTCGCTTGCTTGGTTGGTCCATCTCTCTGTCACGCTATTAAGGATGCTTGATGACCGTATTACGAGTTTCATCTGTGCACACGTGTACGAGAATGTTTTTATCGCGGGTGTTATTAGGATGGATTGTTTATTTTTCATCCATATCTGAAAGATTTAATAAGGGAAAATATCGAATCTCGCTTTCTATGACTGGCCGTGTACACTAGCATGTAGTATTAAAGCTTCAAAGTGATGAAACTCATTGAATAAGCTGTGTGTACTGAAATGAGTTCCATGTTTCAATGATGTGGTTGTTCAAACTTCCGAACGGCTTAGATCTGTACTACATGAACTATATTACAACCTAAGCAAATACTACCCATGAGCGTCAGAGATGTTTGTCCTATTGATTACCTGTTACAAAATGAAGTTGTCGCAATGATCTTTATTTGCTCAATGCTAAGTTCGCCTAATGGTGAGCGGCGAATGGTGCTCATGAGGAATTTTTGAGTCATGACAATGAGTTATGAGTGAATATTACTCATGACTTATTGCCGTGAAGAAACAATAATGGTTGTGATGCTCACAAGAGAATTATTTCGGAAATGAAATTTGGAGTGAAATCTTAGATGAATACTCTTTAATTTAGAATAAAAAGGTGTAGAGTTTACCACAGTTGATTTAAATCACCTCTCATTACGTTCGCAAGGAAAAACTTGTTTCTTCATTTTATAATACCTTTTTTATTCGAAGAGAAAATTTGTTTCTCAACATGTTACTGAAAAGTCATCTACGCAAACGGTGTCAGGAGAAAAGTTTCATATTTGCTATTTGTATTTCTAATGAACGTGATTGCCTTTTTCAAGATTTTAGGAATAGCGAGGCATAGCTGTTTAATCATTTTCTCATAGTGATTCAAAATTAATTATTTCACTGTGATTTTGCTAAATGAATGGAAGCCTCTGAAGTTACTTCAGGAACCATTTATATTTAGTACCTAAGTATGAATTTTATTTCATTAATTTGTACTGTAGGAGCTATCTTGTAGCAAAAATCAGCTCTAAATTTTTCTAAAAGTCAGGTTTTAAAGTTTAACTTCAAAGTTTTGTCTGTTTAATTGCTAACGTTGTTAATAATTCATCAGTCACAAACATCCGTTTCTGGTAAATGTTTACTGTAGACAATCATAACCCGTTGCAAAACCAACCACGCTGCTTTCATATTCCATCAACCAGGTATATGCTTGCGAGAAAGCCAAAATGAGAACAAGATCGTTATTGTCGAGCAATATTTCCTTTGCGGAGAGCATCTCATTACGATGGGTTGACTCAAGCCCCTCTTGTGTTCCAAGCAAAACTACACTTCTCTAAACGCTTTAATAAAAGCCTTTTAAGCATTGTGCGGTATGCTAGCTTGTTGCTTTCAGAATTAATGTATTCCGTTTGATTAGACGAATGAGTGCTCACTAAAGCGGCTCTTCCATATTTATACCGGTACTGCACGTGGAGCACACCAGTTCCAGGGCTTGTAGATCAGCTTATTAAGCTCTCTGTCTCTCTGTCCAGGCCGCACTAAATTATTTGTGGCCTGCCTTTGAAGTTTTGCTGTGCGCGAGCGGTTTGTCTTATTTGCCCTATTATGAGACGACATAAACGCATTCAAGACATCCTTTTAATGACGTGGGAAGTAATCGTCGTTTAAAAATGCTCGACTTTGACATGTAAGTTTTATAAAGTCTGTAATTTATGACTCTGGTGTCTCCGAAAGCACGGTTACTAACTTTCATGAATATTATCACATTTAATATCGAGAAGACAGCCACTTTAACGCAGTTTTGGATGTGAGCAGAATACAACTGTTGCTGTAGTAAATATTGAGTTGAACGTTGTTAGAGGGCGTACTATGAAGATGGTTTTCCTCTGATAACCTTGAATGCCTCATTTTTTTATTTTACGAGTGTTCAAATTTTACTGATAGCTCATTTTTTTTTTCTAATTGTTTCTAGACTACGCGCATATCAACACAGCTGCTGACCCCGGAGTTGTGTTACAGAGACGAAGGCGGCAACCAACCAAACACTCCTGCACTGGACTAGGGCCCCTAGAAAGGCTAAGACATCGCCTCTCGTCTTCTCCAAGTCGCGCCAATCCGGCCGGTGTCGATGGGCAATATATCGACTCGCTGCAGCTCCTGTTCCAAACAGCTTTCATTTTGTGTTCAGTGCCGTGAGGATGAAAGATGAGATGTCCTGTAGAGAACTGCTGCTTTGATGTACCATTTCATGCATGAAAGTGGATGAGAGAAAAGTGAATTGCTGCGAAAGCTGATAATACGTTCAAAATCTGTTCTAACTCTTGAAATTTAGGAAGAATGTAACTAAAAAATGCTACTAGATCAGGTAAACGAAAGAAACTAGCTTTTTTGAGTTGTTTTTTGACCTTCTCTTTCAGCGTAACCCGTGGCAAAACCCCAGACAACGATTATGAACTGATTTCAAAAGTCATTGCTATACAATTTTCAAATAGATTCCATTGTAGAATTACAAACTTCAAAAATAGAAAAAACGATGAGAGAAGAACTGAGTTTTATGAAAAGTACTTGAACGTTGTGAGGAAATGTAAAGTGATATTCTCTACGCAAAATCATAAATATCCTTAGCGCAAGATCTTAAGTGACTAAATTTATCGTAATTTGCATTGTCTGATCAAAACCATTTAAATTTTCCCACTCTAAAATGAAGCCTTCCATCACGATAGCTATCTTACACCTATTGTCACTATCCCGTAATTCCCTAGTGGACTTTTATTTCGCGAAGAATAAAAAGAAGAAGCGCGTCAATCCGCGCTCTTTGATGTGCGGTGGTAAAGCCATCTCTCGTCACATGTTCAATACCGAGGCAATTTGGCAGGGGATTTATAGACGGCAATTGGAAAAGCCTGATGGAAAGGCATTGTAACAAAACACTGAAGCGTTCACGCCTCGTCCGTTCAATACTCTCGAAGCAGAAATAACCTGAATTTCCCCCAGCAAGCTAGGCGAATGTTTCACGTTTTCGGAAATTACCAGGAAATTTGAAGATATTGAAAATATCTATCAAAAACACTTTGTCAAAGGTAATATTAAATTCAAAATGTAATGAACATGTATTTTTCACATTATAACTCAAAAGAATTAATGTACAATAGCACTGAAGCATTCCCGTAAAAGTTTTCCAGCGAACAATTATGCTTTTAGTAAAGGCGGAGAAAAAATGTGGGTAGATGTTTTGTCATAGTGCTTAACGAAAACGTTTTACCTTTCCTGAGAAAGAGTTTTTTGTTTCAAAATAAATTACGGTCACACTTGTTAATCATGGATGCAGATCCCAGTGAAGAAAAGATTATAAGAAATTGCTTAAACTGATGAATGAAATTTTAATAACTCAAAATGTCAGCAGTATTAAAATTTAAGACTTGAAATGACTCTGCTGCGACCGAATTCCACAGCATTGTTTTGATCGAACCTGGAACCCACAAACGATGCATGCATTGTGTCGGGTAATTAATTTTCAAAAGAGAGGAATAGAACAGTAATTATCCCCTGCCTCTGCACAAAGCATTATGAAAGCTTTCCAACAAAGGCACGAGGGTTGCGCTTGCGCAGTTCTCACGACAGCTTAACATGGTCTTTTGGGCCGATGGAGGGACTGCACCTCTCTCATCATGCACGTTTGGCAGCTGTTCCCTTCTGCTCATAACTCGAGGCTTCTCGCTGTCGCTGTTGGCGGCTATAACAACCATGCAAATTATGATATCCCCACGAGTGCATTGGCAGCGAGGGTGTGCAGGAGATTTACTGGCTTTAAAAAGTGGATGAAATATCGTTCTGGCACTTGCCCGTTCCCAGCCTACGAGGATTTCCGCGAACGACCGAAAAGCTCCTGGTTTAGAATGGCTTTCATTACATTTCAACTCCTGCAGCGTCGTGACGGCTACTCTATTTTTTCCTCGCAAATTATAAATTATAATAATTATAATTTCCGTAGATAATGCTGAACTCATGGCATAAAATCAAAAGCAACGGACGTAATTATCCCCAGTGTGCGTTTTGCTGCGAACGAAGGGAAAATGAAGAAAAATAAGACTCATGTATTTTCAAATTTAGATCTAACTTCAAACATTAGGGAGTGATTCGTAGCCATTTTCATCGCCATAGACTAATTAGTTAATTAACGAAACAGGAAGAACTCATCTTATTTAATAACAAAAAATTTATGGAGAATTTATTAAAGATCTCGATTTATATTAGCTTGGTACGTAAACAGATTGTCTCGTTTGAGTGTCAGCTGATTCATTATTTATGTTACTATTTAAGATAAGACAGAAAAGGGCACATCCTATATATTATACAATTATGATCGCATAATTAAACATAAAAGCAAATGAAATACTTTAATACAGATGATTCATTTTCATTCAGTTGAGACTTATGTGGAGCAAAGCCACAAACGCTCAGGCCTGCACTCTAACGCCTTTCCTACAGGAAGTGATGCTACGTTTCAACGACTGAAAAGAGATGCAACGGTAAATTGACTCATTAATGAAACGTTTCCGCTAGTCCGGAAGAATTTACCAGAGAGTAAAATCAAAATTTACGAGTACATTGTTAGTTACACAATTAGCTCTGGCAGCGTACCGAGAACTCACTAGATCTTGGCTACGAGTCTTAATGGATATTTGTTTTCCCCCTTCTTTGCTCACCAGATAGAAATTAGAGCTTCTTGAAAATTTCAGAAATAAAAACTGCTAAGCCACTTTTGCAATCTCTGCTGAAGGGAATTTCTGAAATTTGTTTATCATTCATGGTTGTTTACAAAATTGCAAAAATAACACAACTAAAAAATTTCGCAAATTTTCAATCGTATTTAATTAAACTTCAACTTAAAAAAGGGTATGTTTTTAAATAAATTATTTCCATATGCATGTGACATGATCTTTCCGCATGATTAAAAACAAGGAGCAAGCAAATAACAATGCACACTGTACACGACACACGCCTTCTATTATGTGGCACAAAACACAAGAGAATCTTTCATTTTGACGTTT
Source organism: Platorchestia sp. MABIK (assembly GCA_014220935.1). Lineage (NCBI taxonomy): Eukaryota > Metazoa > Arthropoda > Malacostraca > Amphipoda > Talitridae > Platorchestia > Platorchestia sp. MABIK. The sequence goes on along the minus strand of JACJUY010008678.1, from coordinate 16,772 downwards.
CTCCAGTGATAAATTGTCGCGCATGGGACACTGCAGTGAAGTCTTTGTGATTCTTGTGCTGAGTTTCGGCCATAAAACTGAAATATTAGGGGGCAGCAGAGGGGCTACGACACGCCTGCATGTTCCCAGGTCTCTATGCAATTAATGTAAAGAATGGTCACTACAGCCCGCAAAACAAGAAAGAATATCCGACTTGCGTCGTTACCAGTGCAAAGAACTTAAGATGAGCTCACTGATAGATTTCACTCAGGAGGATTGCAAACATATTCATCACTTTATGAGCATGCATGCATGCATTATTCATGTTGGAGTAGTGTTGTTTTTGATCTGTTACCTCAAATTTTGCATCATCTATGATAATGTTCTTACCTGGGTGACATTTTTTCGTTGACTTTTTACTTTTCCCTGTTTTTTCTCTAGTAAGCACGCCTTCAAATTATCAAGGTAGATTTTTTTATCCGGGGTGGAAGAAACCCATTTAAAAAAAGGAAAAATCCAGCCAATCTGTTTGTTTCGGGGTTTATTGGGTTTTATTGGGTTTTGCTGTGTTTTATTACTTTTTTTGGGTTTTATTTGGTTGTATAGGTTTTTTTATCTTTTCATTGGATTACGGTATCCTAAATTGAACTCATGAGCATTTTTTTAATGCATACAATACTTATTGTGTGCGCAGGGTGAACACAGCTACTCCAGTCAAAAGCAGCAGCTGCCAACCTATCAGGCGAATGATTTGGCAACTTATAAATTTCGCAGGCTCATTTTGTTCTGCATTAGCACCAATCACAGTCAAGTCAACTGCACCACTCCCATTAAAACAGTGTAGGACTTTTGAGTTCCTTAGCACTTCTAGAGAAGACAAAGAAAAAATAGATGTTCAACTGGGAAAATTTTTCTTATGTTCAAATATTAATTCTAATGTGATAGTGAATGAAGAGTTTCCACAAGTTCTGTTCTGTGATGCGACCTGGATACATACTGCTAGACCATACCGCCAGTCGGCATCGTTTGTGACAATTTTTAAAAGGTTTGGTGCAGGGAAAGCTCAAATGCTCCTTAAAATATTCAAACATTTGAGACCAAATGCTGATCCTTAAGATGATGCAATTTAAGCCCTACCACTGCCAGGAGAGACTTCCACATGATGGTACAAATTGTGGTGTACAAATCATAGGAAGGAATTTAGGTTCATGTTAGATTCAATTTATTAAGTTTGATAATGGAGTCAGTAAAAAAAACAATTAAACCAGTATTTTGCCTTTCTTACAAGTTTATGCATTCATATCTGACTTTAAATTTAAAAAAACCTGAGCCCAACAATCATGGTAGCGTTTGATTGAGTTGAAAC
>JACJUY010008677.1:1441-32407 GCA_014220935.1 Platorchestia sp. MABIK | reverse complement strand
CCTTTAAAAAAAAAAAAGCAATTATAAAATAGAGAAAAGAAACGAAAAATTAATTGGCACAAAAGATTTATTTAATATGACATTCGTATTCATTCAGCTAACTACAGCTCATTCACCAAATTTACGAACAGAAATGTTCCACCTACACACATTAGATTACATGTTAGTTTCAGCTCCCCTAACCACAACGAAGGCGTCCCAAAGAGAAGAAGGATGAAGGCACAATTATGTATGGAGTTAAGGGAACGCGGAATCTATGCAATGCACAAGGTGCAGAGAAACCACAAGTTGAGAATGAAATTCATGAGACAAGATAAAAAGGAAGTAGTAGGTGTCGAAAAACAGACAGCAGTGAACCGAAAAAAGTTGGTTCATAGCGAAAGAAAAAATCTATTCTATTTGAAAAAATGAATCTAAAATCTAACCTTTAGCTTGAGACCTCACATATTCCTCACATACGGGAGCGTTGATTCCCATTGATACAATAGTTGTATTCCCATCAGGAGCCACCTACACACAAGGAGTAAGAAAGCGTGTACAGAACAAAATTCAAAGCATAAGCACATAAGCTGAAACTTGAAATTCTTTGTTACCTTTTTTACCACAATTTCAACATATAATTTACGTAACTATAACTCCCCTGATAAAACACAAGGAACTCTAGACGCATTCGATGACCGAGAAAGGACAAAGAGAACAACGTAAACACTTCGGAGAAAACCAAAGGTCTCATGGGAAGTGACTTGAGAAGCCCACGGACCTGCTAAGGCTGAAGTCGCGTGACAGGAAAAAAACAACAACAGGATCGATAGCCGCCATCAACAAAAATACGCTCAGCAAACTGATCAACGCTCTCTAGAAGGCTCCAAGCCGAATGATTGGAAAGACACGCTAGAGGTCTGTCCAGGGGCACTCTAATCTCGATCGTTTTCCCAGCAACACTTCAAAATAGTGCTTGTTTTTCCACAAAAGAGCGACTCGACAATTTATCAGAAAGTTTTACTGATATTACCTAGAATATGTAGCATAAAAACAAGTAGGCGCTCACTCATGAGGGCTTTCAAGACGTGGTCAATAATTGAGTAGTGGGCAGCGTCCGATTTTTCAACAAAATTTGACCGATTGTTTAATTTTTAAAGCTTCGAAAGAATACAAGCCTAGACGTTTTCCAAAAAAAGCGAATTTCTCACATTCTTTTAAAAAAGTGAAAAAAGAATGTCTTACAATTTGTTAAGTGAAAAAATAAAATTTGAAGTTGCTCCTCGATTACAGGGAAACGATTACCATCCATGCCGTTAAAATTTATTGAACGAAGATTATACGAAGGCGTTTCCAAGAACGGACGGAACGGCAACATCTAGTACGGAATTAAGGGAATGGGGAATCTACGCACAAAGTGTCTATTCCCCTCCCTCCTACACCCTGCGCATAGAATCAGCAAGATTGAAAAAAAAGTTAAAGTATAAAATAAAAGTTGGAGAACAAAGTAATTAACGCTGAAAAAAAGACAATAGTGAAACAAAAAACGGTCGTCACAAAGCTAAAAAAAGAATTTCACCCTAACAATAGGAAGGCCTACCTAACCTCTAGCTCGGGACCCCACATTTTTCCCTCAGGAACGCTATTCCCATCGATGCAATAGTAACATCCCCTTGATAATTTGTTCATGAAAAATAACTCTTTTCTATGAATGCAAGGTTACTAAGATAATAATAAAACTCAAGCAGTGAAGTGGGAATATGTTCCGCTACCGCAAGTAGGAAGTCTTCGTTCAAGCTTGTATTCACTGCTACGAAAATTAAAATTCGATTTTCTTTCCCAACGAGATGAGCTCCAGGCACCAGGGCGCAGAAGTGCTACAGTCCCTCTAATGAAGTTCTCTTTGTTGCCTCGCAACTGATGACTGGCATCTCACTAATGCTAATTTCCTGCGAATCAAAACTACACGACTGTTGCTGCCACTTACTGATGTTCTCTATTACGCATACTACTGCCGTGGTGAGAGAGCATGCAGTCGATGTGAGATCTCAACCTTTCATCATCGGCAGAAAAATTACAAGTGATGCAAGTCAGTGTACCCCCTTACTACTCGATGCTAAATCGTTGCACACAGTAGTAGTAATGCGGAGGTGCCTTTGCAGAGCAATCTCGGGCATGTCTCAAGAGATCAGTTACGTGAAAAAAAATTTCTACATCGAATGCGACTCAATAATTTATTAGAAAATAATACAGCCCTTTACCCAGACCAGCAGTCATTGTAATCAAAAGCCACCGCATCAGAATTTTGCAGTTGCTGGCCAACAAAAAGTTTATTAAAAAGCTTAGCAAATTCAACTCATTCGCTGCAACGACGGGTTCATTTCTCATGCTCATGACTTGGAAGCAATCTCCAGCTTGCAGTTATTCTCACATTGCTAGTTTTCACGTAAATCACTTGATCTCAGACGCGATCGTGACTTAGTTGTCTGTATTTATTGGAAGACTGGAACAGCTAAATGTAATAAATGCCTTAAATTTTTGATGGGGATCAAAGAAAAATCCTTCCAATTACATTTTATAACTTTCACTCGCACCACAGCGCACGAAGCGAAGTATTTCATGATCTCTGATTATAACGAAGAATGGCATATTTCACTGACAAAATCAAGTACATATTGAGTTAAATTCAGAATTAAGCACACCATCAACTCATTGATAAATGCACAAGTGAGAACAAAGAAAACCCCACGGGATGCAAAACGAAAGGAATCACGCATTTAACTTAGCCCAGGCGACACGCGCCTTGTACAACGAACCCCTGCGGAATGTTTCCCTTACATACAGACGCGCTAAAGTAGGTTGTTTGTGAACATGAAGTCTGAATAGAATGAGAAGAAAATACATACAGACACTCTGAAGCAGATAGTTTGTGAATTCAACGTTTGACTGAAATGAGAAGAAGATACATGCAGACGCTCTAAAGCAGATGGTTTGTGAATTCAAAGTCGGAATGAGAGACCAGAAGAAAAGCCAATCAACACGTGCACAACTGGGCCGGACATCAAAGCAGCGGCAGCGAGATGAGGAGTTCCGTTAAAGTGAGAGCGTCCCCGGAGTCGTTGAGGCCGGCAGCGGCACGTCATCTATCGACAGTGGTGGACGATAAATGTATCACGGCGGACGATATATAAGCGAGACAAGGTATCCCCATCGGCGACCCGAGAGCACAGAAAAATATGGGGTCATCGTTTGCGGGTCAGCGCCAAATGAGGCCACGACACGAACTCGGTAAATTAATGAACAGAACGCAACCAAAACCCTACAAAATAAATGACGCGAGCTCAGTCCTTGTGAAGAATGTTGCAATCATTCCAGACTATCAATTTTTTTTTTGTGTTTCGCACTGAATTTGAGGTCAGAGGGTAGATAAAAAATCACGATGTTGATAAAAAAAACACTGGTTTCTTCAGTTTTTTTTACGGAGCTCAGCAATAGAAAAATAGTTTCTCATCTGGATAAAAAATGAGATGAATTTTTTGGAAGACAACTCCTATATAAGTCCACATACTGCACGCAAACTATTCAACTCTCATACGCAAGTCTGAGACTTACGCTTCCAAAATAAAAAGCAACGAGAAAATTCAATACATATTTTCAGAATAATTCCCTGACAGCAGCTAGAAAGTCCCGTCCTTCCGAAGCGACATCAGTTATTTTAACAAAACATGAGGCCGGATCGTGCATTCTCCTCTCTACGGGTACTAGATGCAACCTTACTTCGGAAAGCAAAAAAGCAGAAATTTTTCACCGGTGTAGTTTACTATACCACCGGCAACTCGTTATTTGATTTCTGATATAGGTTTTTATTACGTACGCCAAGCTTCACTCCACTAAACTCCTCTTGACAGCCCAGAAGACTTTCCGGAGGGTGAGACAGGGGAGAAGTTTTAAATACATTTCAGCAACGAAACTTGGGCTACGTTTAACGCTACACAGTTCCGAACAGTAGTAGAAGGGTTACTTGAGAGGTATTTCCCATCTCTCTACGCCACACGACCACAGATTTCACTGACTGGGCTAAAACTTCAGCTCCTCGATAAGCAAAATGTACACTGCTTTCAGGGCACGAACACAACAGTTTTTCTCAGTCTGAGGACAAGAGACGTAAATGAGCTCGGAAAGGTCAGAGGAAACTCGCGGACGTTGGGTTGCCACCCACGTCTCCAGGGGCAGGAGGCCTGGACTTGGGAGTGGGGGTGGGGAGGCCTGGCCCCTCGAGACACTCTGTTGGACATGACTAAGCCGCTCGCGCCTCGCAAACACAAACACTCCAAAATACGGGCAAGCACACAAAACTGCTGCTTTGACGCGCTCAAATTCTGCATGAAATTCCCTCTGCAGTTTTAAATGTGTTCTTGTGAATGAAGTTGATGAGGGTTTCGAAGAATGTGAACCAGATTTTCGTTTTCCAAGACACGGAACGGTGACCTAATGAATGCAATGGTAGAATATATCTGCGTTTCTCGGCGTGTAGTTCGGAAAAAATGTACACCACGTGAAGTAATACATAGCAGTCAAGGCAAAATTCTAAAATTGATTTCATCACAACGTTGGAAAAAAGCTTGCGAATTTACTTAATTTGAACAACGCTGCAGACGCTGGCATGGCTATAAGTGTTCATGATCACAACGGTAACAATCGCTGATGAGACGAAAAATTTCTACGTTGTACCAAGGAAGGTTGAGGAAGCCAGGCATTTAGTGTCATAGCGCCTCAATGTCGAGATAATGAAGGCGATCTCCACTTTTGCCGATACGGGGATGCACTAAACACAACTCTGATGACAAGGTGTTTACTCGCGAGCAACAGTCGTGCGGTTCCTAATGTCTATGATATACGTGTGCGCACATAGGTTGACAGCCGTAACCAGTGTCACCCTCGTAATTATATTATGGTAGTTACTAGAATCACAAGCAATGATCAAATGATTCAACGCAAAGCTATACCAGAGACAACACAACACCATCATGTATGGTTCAGCATCCCTAAAGATACAAGTAATAGTGTTGCTGCTTCTAATGGAAACTACACTGATGCTGGTGAAATAACTGCTATGCCGGCACCTGCACCGACGTGATGAGAAATTGATGGTAAATAGCTATGGAGTGCTCCGAGAACCAGAGCAGACATACAGCGATAACTGGGCAAATCAATGCAGTGGACAGAATACTAGTGTCATAGAGAAATATTGGCTCATCAGTGCCGCACAAAAGACAAAAGGACAAAAAAAAAAAACAAGGCACAAACAGTGATAGGGATGCAAATCAATGCAGTGGACAGGATACTAGTGTCATAAAGAAACATGGCTCCTCAATGCCGCACGAAAGATGAAAGGACAAAAAAAAGGCACAAGCAGCGATCGGAACAGGTCCGACAAGAACCAGAACGCGGCGGTGCGGCCCGCAAAGGTGCCATCACAGTCCGGTCCCGGCGCCCCAGGAGGCCAGAGAAGCACCAGCCAAAGAACGAATTAGCAGATCTTTGAAGAAGTTCCGGGGAAAATTGAATTACGTGCGAGCAGCGCTGTCACAAATTACACCGAACGGCTACTCCCATTTCAGAAGTCCACTCGGTTTGACTATTAAACTTTGTTAAAATTGAACATTTTAAGAAAAATTAATACCTGCCCAAAAAATTCGATATACAGCTTCATCCCTAGAATTTTAGCGCCATTTTCTTCACAGGTTCAACTTCAAATTAACCGTTTAAGCAAGCGAGTTGTTTACTTCTTAGCAGCAAATAAAGGACGTAGAAATTAGTACAGCTGTGTGTAATTTCTCGTTCATTAAACATAAACTATAATCTCTAAAAATAGCCGGAGAGAAAAAAAGAAAATCCCAACCGCAATAATAAAGCGAATGAAAAAGGACAACACTAAAACTGCACACAAGTTGACACACATTCATTGAAACAAAACACGAAGAAATAAACTTGCCCTAAACTGGACCACCTAAGACAACCCCAAGACATCAAAGCACCAAGCGCCGTCTCACATAGAGGGCTGCCAGAGGCTGCTTGCGTGGTCGTGCTCTATAGAGATGCGCCGTCAAAAATTGCCCAAAAATTTATTGCTAGAAACGCGAGATGATTGACGATCGAGAGGGCATTAATTTGCGATAAAGGAGCTCAGGCGTTCATTTTAGTTCATAGGCGTAATAAAATAACGCAAAACCGATAGCAGAGATTGCTTCCAGGGGGTGGAAACTGAACTTTGGGGTAGAACATGAAATTTTACTGGCTAGTAAATCTGTTGTGCTTGTCGAGAGAAAGCCTTCAAATATTCGATGCAGAACCTAGATGGCTCCATTAAATAAATTCATCACAATAGAGCAGAATGTGAGCATTTTTATACCACAATCCCTGGACTAGTACTGCAACTCGACACAACATAAAAGAGAGCAGTAAAATACGCTCCATCCGCCAGTTTCTCAGCAGCGAATAATCACGGAGAAGTACAGCACATCAATCACTCTGCCACGGCGCCTGAAATATTAGCGAGACCAAGAAGATTAATAGTACAACCATGAGCAGCATATTAAAATGGACGCTCAAACCTAGAGCCCAAATAAATTTATGCTGGCACAATGCGAAAGCTATGTGCAATTTTACTCACTTAAATACTGCAAATGTGACAGCCATGGCCGGTAAAAAAATCAAATTTCAACGCAGGGGATTATTAACGTGAAATTGTTTCGACTGTAAAAACAACTAAGCATGACGTGATAAACCGAAACTGTGAAGTCTCGAATATAATTGAACAAAAATGTGAACCATGCCACGTACTCTAAATGCGACTCTCAATTACGAACCGTTTCAAAATACAACTCTTTATGAAAGAATTTATCCCCATGCAGGTAAAATAATAAAATCAAATGAATGAAAATTCTTACTTCGTTAGGTACAAAAAACTTGAAAAAATTATTTTCGTAACAATACAGAACATGCTCGAAAAACAATAAAGAAATAAAATTTTGCAGTTCCAATTAAGACCACCTAATGATGCATCACACATGATAACATTGTTTTTCACACCAGTCAGCACACCTTTAACATTTTAAAGCTCCATCGATCTAAAGTTGCCTTACGGTCGCACAAAATCCGTACAAGCCCACGCATTACGGTGACATACACAGTAAAAAAAACATTCAAGTTCATAGACACTCAGCCCTGTATTCACGGCAGAGGCCAGAAATGTTCCCGCCACGGTAGCATGCATAGAGAGCTCCCACGTAGCAGCCACAGATTAGAAGTGATTATACGTTAGTTTAAGCCCCCTAACCGCTACAAAAAAAAGAGTGTATCGAAGAGAGCACCATTTAGTATGGAGATAAGGGAATGCGGAATCTATGCAGAAGGAGCAAAGAAGCAATTAGTTGAGAAACAAGTATACGAAACAAGATAAAAGTTGAAGAAGAAAGTAGTAGGTGCTGAAAAACAGGACATCAGAGAACCGAAAAAGGGTGGCCTTCAACATCACAAAAAACCAGTTCATTTCAACAATAAGAAGGCCTACCTAACTCTCAGCTCACATCCTCACACATTATCACCCTGGGAACGCCAATTCCCAAAGATACAATAGTTGTATCCCTGCGGGGCGTAGCAGCCATAAAAATAGAAACTTGATAGGGGCGCTTTACAAGTGATTACCTAGCGAGAGGCAGCTGAGCGACACGCACAAATTGGCTCCATGAGGACCGCACTCGTAATGAGGACGCCTCTAATTTCAGGCCTCGGGGAGATCATTCGGTGGCAGCGGTCCACGGGATAGCAAAGCAAACATGTGAGTGAACCGAGTTGAAATAATCTTGTGGACGGTTTTACAGTGCTCTCGTGTAAGGAAACGAAAGAACATTCGAACGCAGTTCCAATACCTTCCAGCAAAGGCAGCCCATAGGAAAAAACAGTACAGACGAATTATTTCATTGTCATTTTTAAAATGTAATGCAAATTTCCGTGTTCTAAAGATTAACATGTTGACAGACTACAACACACTCAAGTTTTGCATTTCAGACTTCCGACAGACGGCCTTGCTTTCAACTGCTTTCCTTTTATCAGCACCGCCCACAAGAAAGCAGCAAGTCAGAGACAGCTGGTGTAATTTCGTGAGACATGTTTTGTCGGAAGCATAGCAGATTTTTAGCCTTTCATCTACATCGAAAACAGCATGCATGAAAGCGCGTAGGGATTTTAGAAATGCGTAGGAGGGTGGCAGGAGCCACTCACGCCGCATGCATGAGCGTCATAAAGCAGGACATTTGAGGGCGAGTCGAGCGCGATACGAGCTCTGGTGACGTTTGCGCACAAATAACGAGCCGAGCTGACACAGCATCAACGCAATATTGCCTTCAGACTACATGCGCCACAGCTTTCGAGGTCCCGTCTTGCTCAGAGAGGAGCTGCATGCGAGTCCAAATCACAAAGCTATTGAAAAAATTATTAGCTCTCGAGCGTACACTCAGGGTAGGAATCTCTTTGAAATGGTTTAATACACTAAACCAGCTGCAGACACTAATCCTTCTCTTTTACAGTATTCAGGATACACGAGACTATAAAAACCGTAATGTTTATTGGTTCATCAGAGGTCACGGCAGAGAAATTTAGGAAAGGCTTATTTTCACAGAAAAACTTTCAACATTAAACAACTTACACATATTTAAACTTATTTCAAATGCACGTGTGAATATTTCTTCAATAAGCTAATAGGAACACCATAAAATTAGTCAATCCGGGTCCTTGCTGCTCGGCAGTAATCGTACACATACTAGACATGAAATCAATCAAATTCAGAGAGACACGAACCATAAATGGAATGAATTTTAAAGAGTTGCTGATTAATCCTCACCAAAGTGATTAGTTACGCATAAACGTAATGGCATAGTTTTCCAATATGGTAAAAACTTGATAGGTTTCAGAACACTCCACGTTTCCACCCAGGCATAGCTTTCAACATGACTTATATTCACCAAAATTGTTCTATACTCTTAATTGTAAAAACATATAAGGAGAAACAAAACTATCATCGAACACAATTACACAATGATGTACATATATAAATCAAACGCTAAACGAACTACTCATTTGAAAAAACTAATCAATTCTTCCAGGACAGAGTTAAAGAAGTGTGAACAAGCTTGTTAGCGAGATAGTTGAACATGTGGAGCAATGTCCGTAGAGTAGATATAATTAAAAGTCATGAGCGTTTACCGTAGACTAATAATACCATACCACTCCTGAACACATCAAGCGTATTTACCCAATTATTGCAAACGGATACGATAATTAGAGAGTATGCATGGTCATTGTAATAGTCTGACAATGAAAATCTAAGTAAGATGTTGAGAAATACTCAACATTAAGAATAAAGTTAGATTCGAAATTTACCGTGTTGTTTATTCGTCTCATATCGTGAAAAATTCAGTGGATAAAAAGGAGGAACAAATCAAATGAAGACATTAACGTACATTCTTGTTACTTGAGCACTTTCCACATATAGAGTGATAACTTTATATTAGCGAGCAGAATTTCAAGTTCAAAAATTTATTATTCAGTAACGTTCTAAACAGACAATAGATTTGGCTTGGGACACGAGTGTTAGAGTTTTTTTACTTCACGAATAAAATAATTTCATCACAATACGCACCACAGCAACCAAACATCCCGTATACGAGAGCAACAAGAGACAGTGTCAACGGCCGTGTTAGATAAGTTGAGCAGAGAGAACAAAGAACGGGTCTTGTCATCTCGGAAGAAAGGGCAATTTGCAGAGCCTATTTAAAGCCTCCAAACCAACCGTTCTGGAGCGCCTTTGTTCCATACACACATAAGTGGCGCAAACAACAATACAGAGACTGTGTAAATCCTGAGGCTAATGCACCAAGCACACACCGTTTTTCTGCGACACCGAGAGTCTGTTAAGAAAAATCACCTCAAATAAAGGAGTAAATCTTCCAGTAAGCTTACGAAATGTTAGCGGATTTAGCCAAGCTCTCAGAGTTCCGACAATACGGTCAAAAAAGCAAACAAGAAAGCTTTAGATTAAGCACGCCGATTAATTTCCCAAAAAGAAAAATGTGGACAGTTAGAGCACTGGGAATCAACTAAGGCGCTTTGGAGGGTCCTCGAGAAGAAATTCCAGGAGATATGCGGAAAAACGTAGAGCAGAAGAGCAAATCAGCTTTTCAAGGAGGCATGAAAAACGAAGATGAAATCTTGTACCGCATGGAGATTGTGAAGCATGTTAGAACAACTAAGCGGTCTTTTTACACAATTTTTTCAAATGTTGACTTCATCCAACACATACGTCAAGCGCATTTGAAAACTACAGTGAAAAATGGCGAAAAAGCCGTTGCCAAGTCAACCACTGAGAATACTTTCCTGAACAGTTACGAGTTTTTAACGTAAACCTGATTCAAATAAAAAGAGATTCTCAACACGCAGTTGGTCAGAAATATATTAATAACGGGCATGGTATTACAATACAACATTTGTATTTTACTTTGTAAGTCTGATTTGATCACTAACTCATAACTTTTTACAGTGGTGTAAAAGTGAATTGAAAAATTACGCAATTGAACTCCAAGCACCGTTTCAAAGTAGACGGCCAATGTATCGACATTTTCTGCTAGCAAAAAGCTAACCAATTTAGCACATCTGCAAGGCTTCAGACACACGGACTTCAGAACGACTTGAACTGAAGACCTACATGGCATCCTTGAGAGCAGCAGCTCTCTGCTCATAAATGTTTTGTGATCAAAAAACAAAGTCTTCACCTTTTCGGTGGAGTTTACGAATCATTTTCAGAAGGAAATGTTACCATTTTTGTTTTGGCGCATTCATTTTTTCAACGCGCACTGATAATTGTATTATTTATTCGAGTTTTCTGAATAGTTTTGTAATTTGCCGAGTTTTACTTGGGCATGCAAACTTTGCTTGCGATTAACGTAGTCGCAGGAAAGTACATAAATATCTGTTACCGATTATACTTAGAAATATTTGATCGTTATATTAAGGGTTCATTCATTCGTAAATTTTGACATAGGTTTAATAGCCTCCACTCGCAAGGCAATATGTATTTGTGCAGTAGTTAGGTCAAAGATCCGTTTACACAGAAGAAACAGAAGGGACCATTTAGTGTAAACTAAGGAAAACGTGATGTCCACGCATAAAGGATGTTACCACACAGAAGCAAGAGGATGAAAGAAAAAGAGGCAAAGTGGGTAAGAAAGGCAAAAGTCATGAAAGACTCTGCATAGTTGCGGTAGTTAACAGTACCCCAAGCGTGGGCGCCAGTCCCAATAGCACACGATTTGCAACCTAAACTAACCAAAACCTACTGGCTATTTCAACACGTTCGCTGGGTATTGGGACATGGCTATGTGCACCGCCAGGTAAATTTCTCATTTACGTACCAGTCTCAATGAATATATTTTCAATTACTTCACTACCTTAATTTAAATTAGACTATGGAGTACATGTGAAAACATTGACACGCAATTATATTCTTCCCACTTCTCAGGAAGGATAAAAATGTAATCAAGCAGTAAAGACGGCTTTTCAATTCTGCGACTTGCAACCTCACCAAAGCGACCGTAGCAGCAACAGCGCAGACGCAGTTAACGAGTCATACCCCCGAGTTAGCGCGACACAAACACACTCTTCAGGCTAATGGCTAGTTTCTGAGTAATTTTTACAGTCGAGGTAAACTTCGGGCTGGCAAAATTTAAGGAATAGGTATGAAAATATTCAATAAAAAGACTGAAATTTTTACGCTTTCCAAATCAAAATTGCATAACATTAAAAACTTCAAAGGATTAATAGGTAAAGTATGCAGCAAAGGCAGCTGTATGCGTTGTCACACAGCGGTAGTCCGATGGAAACCTTATTTCAACTCGTCTAAATAGAAAACGTCAATCGATGAGGTTGGCAAGGGATAACACATTGGTATTCGTAGAGAAATACTGCCTGTTAAAAGTGAAGTGTCATGTAGCATTGCAGATATTCATGCACGTTTCTTAAAAGTACATCAAAGGCCTTCAGCAGGTGTTCAGGATCGCAATGAACGAGGAGCGGTATTGAAAGAGTTTGCTTGTATCGTCAGCGGGGCTGAGTAGTCATGAAAAAGGGATTGTACTCCATTGCAGGTCCGTAAGCATCAAAGGCGTCGCTTCAATTCAACGGGTTTCACTCGCGTCAGATCTCGGGTTTGTCTCAGTCTCAAGTCCTGCCATGAGTCTTGAAGTGAGCACCAGTTAAGGAATCAAAGGCACACAGATTTACACAGTAACAGATTCATATTTATCATACAATCGGACAATATATCACCATCAAATCAAGTATATCATTGACCATGTCGCAACGCAATCCCCGCACACAGCACGGATATTATATTTCATTAAAGCGAATTGAAACGTTCGGAGTTATTGCAATATATAACATGATTTCTCAAGTGACAAAAGACTCCCGTGTTGTGACACACATGGAGTGCTATTTCAGATACCGTCCGTGGTTGACACACGGAAGGCAACCAAGCTCACCTAAGTGTGGGTGAGGGAGTTGCAGGTGACGGTGGAGGAGGAGGAAGCGTAACCGATGTCACCTGAAAGAGTCCATTTCTTCTGTCTTGCTTCTTCTCCCCACGAGCAGCTGCGGTAGGAGCAGACACTTCACAGACGTTCTCCAGCTTCACGGTTTAGGTAACTCTTCAGTAGCTGAGAAGGTGACTTCAATATCTTGGGATGGATAGGGAAGCCCAAGTTCATGAACTGAAGCTCGAGAACTTTTTCTGTACTAATCTTCTACGAGAGACGTTTCCATGTGGCAGAGGGTTATCAACTTCTATCGTTGAGAAGTCATTGTAGAAGCATAAATATCGCTTTTCGGCATAAAATTCTGTTCCATAAAAAGGTTCAATGGAACAACGGTACAATTTTCAAAACGCCAAACTCCAGTATTTTATAATTATAAAACTTAGTAAAATGAAATAAAATAATTGTGAGAAGTTTTCCCAGAAAAAACTATTATTACAACAATAATTTCTTGAAGTAATCAGCTCAAATCATTAATGCTAGAGCATCAGCAACAAAGGAAAAATGTTTGGTCCGAATGATCGGCAGAGCTGAAGATTTCAGAAATGATGAGGGCAAGTGCAGGCAGAAAGAAGAATCCTGAAGAATGAGACGTAAAAATAAAAATAAGGTAATTTTTTAGGCTGTATTTTGCCCAAAATTTAGTCCACCCGATAACGAGGCCACACATTCGAGGAGTTGATGATCAACAGGGCCAATGATCACTTTCAAATATATGAAATCTAAAGTTTTTTTCTCGAACTCGGCTGGAGAAATTTCTCCGAGCACAAACGTTGACATGACCTTAATAAGACTAAAGCAGGACTGATCGATGACGCTTTGCAAGAAGCTCCTGACTAGGCTGAAGCAAACAGGAGGTGTAGATCCCTTCGATTCTCTGCTTTCATGAGTGCACAGCAATAGTAACGATGGTCGAAACACCAGCACGTCAAGACAGTGGATCAATAAGAACGATGGTCAAATCAGCAGTCCGTGAAGACAGCAATTCAGTCAGGGTAGAAGTTGTGAGAACAACGGGAGGATGAAGTACTTCACAACGTAGTGTTCACAGAGAACACTTTATTAAACACTCATACATAGCCCAAAAAGTGCATTATTTCAGCTACATATAGAGACGGAGAACAAACTAACAAGAATTCTGTGACAGGGATAGTAATAACTAATTCTGTACGAGAGAAGAAAAATTAGCATGATTTCTGAGCACACAGGCAGCTCTTCAGAGTGTAAAATTTTCATATAAGGACTAGTCCAAGAATCTCAGACGTATTACTACAATTTAGTGAAACGAATTATTAATTGTACATCGTCAGTGAAAATTACACTCGGCTGTATCCATAAGTAGGAAGAAATGTTTTCGTTTTAAAAAGCTGCACCAGTGTGAAAACAAAGTTTCAATCAAAGTCACCGGGTCCAACAACAACAACTGCCAAGAAATGTGAGGAGATCCCAGCAATGCTCTCGACTCTGACAGAAGCAGGACCGGCGGTCGCGAGCACGACACGAGACACCCGAAAAACGAATTTTCTGGCACACTAAAGCGGCAACACGAATATTCGGCGAGAAAAATAGTAACTTTTCTCGAGAGAGGCGTTGAGACGAGGCAGCCCGGGAGTGTTTAGGTGTATGACCCTAGCGCACTGGTCAGCGCAGGAGGCGAGAAGTGACAAGAGGAGAGGCAGGAGGGAGCCTGCGGAGAGTGGCGGCTGAGGGCATCCCGCGGCACAGGCACCAGGACCACACTGCCAGGGGGCGTGCAGGCACTGGACGGAGTGCCAGCTGGAAATGTTCGCCAGCCCTCCAATCTGCCCACCCCTTGCAACGCCCCAACCGCACCTCCATGTCCCCACTCTGCTCTTGCTTTGCTCTCTCTCGCGCTCTTTTTTCTCCGGCACTTCCTCTTCCGCTCAATGCACCAACGAGATGCAACACAAACGAAGAATGAAAATTGAATTTCGGAGTTGGAGTTCACAGCTGTCTGAGAATTTACAGCAAATTACAACGGTTAGCTAAAAAATCGCATTTAATGAGAGAGGGAAAGAGAGATGGTCAGAAAAAGAGTAAAAACCGCATTGAAAGATCAACTTTGTGGATCACGTACCAACAACATCAGTGACTACATCGCAGAAACCATACGATTACAGTTTGAATGTATTTGACTGAAACAAGTACAAGACATATTAAAGTTTTTATAGGAATAAAGGATATACAAACCCGAATCTGAACGATTGTGCTTGTAGATAAGTCCGCATTGTGGGCAATGGTCACGTACCTCGAGTTTCAGTGCTCGCATTTGAATGCTACAAAGCATTTCTTTCAAAATTCAAACAAGGTAGAATAACTGCGAGGTAAAAGCAAATTTCCACGCATAAGACAAGAAAAATGTGATAGACTCTACAAATTTACGACAGTTCTGGTAGAAACTTAACTCTTACTCGATCACTTGAGCTGCAGTAGATATGAACTTTTTTTGCAAGGCACACAGTATAGGGATAACATTAGTTGATCAGCAGCCGAGTCTTGCTTCAATCCGTGAAACAACTAAACGGGAGTGATGAGGAAACGATCTTTCCATGCCTCACACATAAAATGGCCTCACCCAAATTGGATAAACTGAACAAAACAAGTAGTTTTAAGTCCACAAAGCTACCACACGTGAACAAGAAAAGGAAACTTGATGGAGATTTAACACGTCAACCGACCCAACATGGTTCACAACACTCAAAATGCCTGCTCCGAGGATCAGTTAGGTTCCTGGTTCTCTCTCGCCATAGAGGAAGTAGTTGAAGTTTGCACAGCCTTAGAACTATTCATCTGATATAGGTGTGGCGGATGTGAGTAACAAAAGCTTAAAGGACATGAGTACAACGGAAAGATAGAAGCATGGTAACAACGCACTCGCAAAGGTTACAGCTAGATTCATTTCTTAATACCTCACATAAATTTCGCATACAATTTGGGAGGTTTCAGAGGAAAAGAAGGGCGCGAGGGTAGGTATCCAGATAGGGATGAAAGTGAGGGTTGAGGAGGGAGGGAAGGAGGGAGGGACGGAGAGAGAGAGGGAGGGGATGGTGCAACGCGCATGCACAAACCCCGTTAACGGCGAACCAAGCAAGCCATCGATCCAGGCGAGCGGGGGGATACGGCCGACAGAGCACGTTGCTTTCTCTCCAAGTCGTCATCGTCGGAACGAAAGAGAGGAGCATAAAGCGCGTCAAATGACACCGCACTAAGTGACGACTTCATCTCGGCATTCCTTGACTCACAGAGTGACTCATGGAGCATTGGATCGTCTCTACAGCTGCCCTACAATAGAGCACTGATGAAATTGAAGGCACAAGCTTGCGTTGCCTCCTGTTTCAGCTTGGCGTTCCTAAAAAGAGTACAAAACGTGGAGCCCTCATCCCTGTGCACGGCTCCATCTGAGCAGGCTAAGCTTCCAAACATGCGGGCAGATCCCTCGAACCATACGATTTCACGTGCGGCTTCAGGATACCAACAATTTTACGAAGATGTAGGAGGGAGCATCATTAGACCCAGTAATGGAAGCACATGCGATTTGGAACCGCATTAGTTACCACGAATTCTATCGCAGTTTAATAGTACAAGTTTAATAACGTTGACGAGGCCTAACTGCATCATAAAGCGGTGGACATCCTCGTATAGCTCTCACTAATGGTCCTTGGACCAACTTACAAGAGGCTAGAACGGATAATACAACTTCTCGGACGCGGTGGCCATAACAATATCTCACGAGTAATGGAGACAATGGCTGGAAGTGGTGTAACTATGGTGATTTATGGGGAGCTTTGTTCAGCTGCCGAGTCAGCACTGCTCATGTAAACTATGTGTCATTTCATCCCGTTAACACAACATACATCTCTTTTGGGTGAGAGGGAAAATTTGTATTCAGATGTTCGTATAACATAACCGAGCAAAAAATCCCTCTATGAAATGATACACAGCTTGTTTACTTTGTGCGTCCGTCCTTTCACCCATTTTGGAAACTGGATATCTGAAGCTAGCGGTACTTGTCCGAAAATTTCCTTTTTTAGAATGTTAAATGAGTTAGTTTAAGCCTCCCTAACTACAACAAAAAGGTTCGTTCCCAAAAGAAGAAGGCAAAATTCAATGTAGACTTAAAAGGAATTGAGAATCTTTGAGCAAGAGGTGTCCCCTCCCACTGCGTATAGACCAAGATTGAAAGAAATTCATGGAACAAGATGTCGAAAAATAAACAAGGGCTGTAAAAAAGATAACAGTGAGCCGAAAAAGACAGTCCGTAACCAAACACAAAACGTTTCTTTTAAAACGAAGGAAGGCTTTTCTAACTTTCAGTTCAGGAGCTCATATTCAGAGAGCGAAAAAAAAGATACCATTTAGTTCTAGGTGTTCCTACACAAGATACCCTGCGCATGGAAACAAGGAAAAGATAGCGAACGAAGAAAGCGTGAAAATAAAAAAAGGGAGCTCGAAAGATAGAAGTCGAGAAGACTCTTCAATAACTGCGGTAACCTAACAGTTTCTAATCTGGGGCCAGCAACCTCTTTAGCATAATAACACTGGAGATTTAATAAGTATGGCACCTTCCAAATGACGATCTTAACAGAACAATTCAGTGACGGCGTAAATATGGAACGTCGGCACCAGGGCAGAAGTTTTGCTGCACAATGAATCTAAGGCATCCGCGTACGGTCGATCCTCAAGCTGAACATCGTCTTCGGCGAACTTTCACTGATGTGGATAAAATTGGTCCTAGTGATTCAAATAATACGATACTTGATTCAAGTTATGAATAAATAGGATACATTTTTATCCGTATACGTTGAGGTTTGCATGAAATGGCTAACAAGTAGAGAATCAAATGTACCTTGAGAGGCTCTACGATTTCCGCGTGTCCGTTACTGTACAAAATAGTCCTATCTGCATAGTAAAATATCAAGAAGCACACAAAGAGGAGGCTCAATAAAACCTTAAGATATCAAAACGGAAGGAGATGGATGTCGTACTACATATAAAACCACCATTACTGAACGCCCGGGCTCCCAACTGATATATTTGCAGAAGACATTTGTCATTATCACACAACACAAACTGAAAAAAGGGTTCTGCACCATCGCCACTGTCTAGAATTAAAGGGCACTTTAGGACTAATAGCGAGCGCAAAGAATAATACGTTTAGGCAGTTCCAACAGTTTTAGCACTCCAAAGCACTTCTAACAAGATTAGAGATTAGACGTTGGTTTAAGCCTCCCTAGCTGCAACAAAGGCGTTCCAAAGAGAGGAAAGGGAAAGTCATAACACTTAGTACGGAGTCAAAAGAATGTGGAATCTATGCACAAGGCGCAAAGAAACAGTGAGTTGAGAAATAAGTTTATGAAACAAGATAAAAGTAGAAAATGAAAGTAATAGGTACCAAGAAACAAGACAGCAGTGAACCGAAAAAGATGGTCCGCATTTAAACAAAAAATCTATTATAATTCAACAAAACGAAAGCCTACCTAACCTTCAGCTCGGGAGCGCTAATTCCCATAGATACAACAGTTCTATCCCCCTGAGCGAGCATTGCAAACAACACGCCTGCTGAACACTGATAATGTTTTCCAGTAAGCATGTTAGATGAAAAACCCACATTGCAAAAATAATTTCAGGATGATGTATAGAAAAACGCATTCTCATTCCCCGTTTTGCGTTGAGCGATAAAAAAGCACAGTAACTTAGTTTAATAAAAATATGACTTTACTTTTCAGTATTCCCAAAAAATCAACGTTTTCTGTCAGCGCAAATCAAGAAGAAAATAATCCCAGAACGATGCCTAACTACGTTCAACACTTGACGTTTCGAAATACAGATTTTCTTGAAGCTTAACTTCTCAAATCAGAAGAGGAATTAATTTACCCTGTCACTTTTAAAATCAAAGAATAAAGTGATCGCAGCGAACCAGGAGAGGTCACAGGAACAGAAAATAGCAAGGTTGCTTTTATTTTACATTTGATTGGCGAAGCACTTTCATTGGATCAAAATGGGAAATACATTGTTTTTTTCTAGGCGGACTGAACAGAGACAAAATAAAACAATCACAATATATTTGGTTAACGTGGCATGATGTATACAAATGTTGCATAACTCTAACAAAACAATATTTTTTTTTCAGAAGATGGAAACAAATAAGGACATGGAAACATCTACAAAGTAACTAATTTGAATTCAATTCGAGAGGACATCGGGTGAACCAGAGAGCAAAATTCACGAGACCAGGAAAATTGTACGAGAGAGAACGGCTGTAACGGCTACTGGACAATGCTCCAGCACCAGCATCACTTGCAACAGTTTGAGAATATAGCAGAGTACGTCATCTTGCATTCTCGTTCCCCGTTTTGCGTAGAGCGATAAAAAGCACAGTAACTTTGTTTAAAAAAAAAATGACTTAGGCCTTGCAGTGGCCGAGTGTACAGAGCGCTTGCGTTCTGTGCTTCATGCACGGGTTCGAGCCCTGTACGCAGCGGTTGGCGTGAAAAACGCTGAAGCGGCAAATCAGGGTCGTTGACTGCAGTGTGGTCACTGTCCTCACGAAATGTTACCTGGGCACTAAACGAGAGGAAAATAAGGCCTTAAAGCTCGGGCGTGACTAGGGGCCTGGGGAACCCCTATCACGTACATTCCCTGTAAGAGTATCATGTCAATGATACTCAGCCACTCTTTACTTAAAGAGAAAAAGGCTTGGTATATACCATATACGTCATCTTGGGAATTTCAAACCAAAAATAAACTTTCGTTCCTACTGAAATCAAAGGAAAAATATTGTTTTTAGATAAACACTGAACAGCGAACATGTGTGAAGCGGGCAGTACACCTCGAGTAAAAGGCAACAGCTATCGCAAAACACTGCTATGCTTCTCTCTTCTAGATTAGTTCGACCAAAGCTCTCTCATATGCACATACACCTTGTCGGCAGCTATGAAGTGTTCAGGTTTTTCACATGTCGTTAACCAAGAAGCACACAAAGAGGAGGCTCAATAAAACCTTAAGATATCAAAACGGAAGGAGATGGATGTCGTACTACATATAAAACCACCATTACTACATATAAAACCACCAGAAGTCTCTCCCTGAGGAGAGACTTCACTGTTGTCGTCGCTACTGCCATATTGGCAATTATTTCAATGTTGATCCAGCTGAGTAAATGATGGTATACTTATGTACATCAATGTGAAGTTGCTTTAAAATTGGGTCAGTCACATCAGTGGTGGCATACTTCAACGCTGGCTCAGTATGCAGATGTAAACTAAAGACATTACTCGCACATCCTTCGCTACCTTTTCAAGATTATTAAAGAAATCGTTCGCAGAAAGCCAACAATCGATGTTCTACATAGCACAATGGGTCCAAAAATATTTGGGCAATTCCAAAATCCTCTGTCACTACACAACCTTCCATATCCTAACATTAACATCCTTCAAAAATAAATTTTTTTCTCGTCACAAATAGACATGAAACCATTAAAAACTTGTGTGGTTTAATAAACGAAAACTGAGTACTGTTCAATGGGACAGGCAGTCCAGATAATAGCTAATTATTCACAAGTCATCAAATAACCCGCCGAATGCGAACGTCTGATCAAGAGTCTGCGATTGAAAGTTTCCCACGCACATCCCCCGACAAATCGCAGGTTACTCAAGAGAGTTTTGTTCTAACAGTCGCGAAGAAAACATCCGCGCTGGAGACGGATGCAGTGCGTGAGAGCGCTTGACGACGTTCCACCGAAAATGGCATTCGTCGTGAGGTCTGAGAGAACGACTTTGCTCAGGATGCGCAGAATGGCTACATAAATCGCATCACAACCCGTCACTTAACAGAGGCGCACACACAAAGTCTTGTTAAGGGGCCATTTCAAGTGGTTCTGGACCATACATTTAATTAAGTAGAAGCTTGGCTCATTAAACACGACACAACACGCAAGCCCAAACCCATTAGCACGGGTGCCGAGGAGCCGGATTACGGCATGGGAGATCCTACGCTGTGTCAAATAATGCAGAGTGAGCGCTATTCTGACAATAATTTCACGCCTACATAGGTTTTAGACGAGTCCACTGAGATTGCCTTACCTTAGCAAAGAATATTGTTTTTTAAGCCGTATCACAAGTAATTTTGCATGCAAAACATGTAGTATTCTTTCGTTTGTACATGGTATTTATAATACTGAGAAATTCATTTCCTTATTTTTGTTTACTTTCAGATAAAACGTTAAATGTAAGCCTATATCAATATACATTTCAAATTAGTCGATTTTCATAATAAAAAGAACCACTGTTTCAATTATATTAAATTAGATATTAGTTTAAGCCTCCCTAACTGCAAAAAAGGCGTTCCAAAAAGAGGGAGGAGAAAGGCACCATTTAGTTTGGACTTGAGGGAACGCGGAATCTATGCATGAAGTGCATTAACACAGTGAGTAGAGAAAGAAGTTTATGAAACCAAATAAAGTTGAAGAAGAAAGTAGTAGGTGCTGCAAAAACAGGACAACAATAAACCAAAACAAGATGGTCTGTAACAAAACAAGCAAAAACTATTTTATTTCGACACAGGAAGGTCTACCTCACATTTAGCTCAGAACCTCGTATACTCTCCCTGGGAGTGCTAATTTCCATAAATACATTAGTTGTATCCCCCTGAGAAGGATCAGACGTGTTAACAAACATTTTGATTGCATACGTTTTGGAATATGTAACGTATAGATGGTTATGCAAACAAATATTCCGTTTTAACGTGTACCAATGAGCTCTCCTTTATAAATTGGCTTTCCTTTTTCCCATAAATAAAACATCTATGCAAAATCACTGTGTTACAGTTTTTTTACAGGCATTTCGAAATCATCGGTTGAAATTCATTGCACTTCGGCACACAGCCATGATATACATACTATGTAGCCATGATGTACATACTATGTAGCCATGATGTACATACTATGTAGCCATGATGTACATACTATGTAGCCATGATGTACATACTATGTAGCCATGATGTACATAATATGTAGCCATGATATACATAATATGTTCCGACGCACAACGCAGTTCGCGAATGATTTTAACCAACCAATCAGGATAGACGACCACAATTTCTGTTCATCTTACTGAAGCTATAGAAGTTTGGCTTGCCGAAAATCAAAGATTACAAGGTAAATCTGTCAGTGAATAGGCTGTGCACACGTTAGTGATAATTACCTACAGGTTTGTTGTGTACGGTAGTTTCAAGTCAATCTTTCTACTGTTTTAAAGTAGAACTTCGCAGCAAAAAAACGAATGCTTCTTTTTTACTATGAACTATAATTTATTTCTGAAAACATTTACACGCATTTCTTACATTCTTTTGATTCATCTATTTTGACGCTAGCACAGCATCATTGTGAGCTGAAATCTTTTAAATAGAACTACAATTTACAAACAAACTTGTCATTGTATATAGTTCAGGTATCCAGTTCACAGCCTGGGAGTAAGGAAGGACGCACAGACCAAGCAGTCGATAAACTGCATATAATTATAGAATTAAATCTGTCGCCGTTCAATACTATCAATCGATAGCCGTCATTAGTAGGAAAGTATCATGGTTACATATTAACGATCAACATTTCACACACACAAAATACTTTTTCAGAGAAATTCATTACTCGAAATCCATTAGTACGATTGATCTGGCAACGGATCTTGATCTTCTGTCTATCGATGGTGACTCAAGTGCCGAGTTGGCCAGTATAAAGTGCAGTTCGTGAGAATTTGGCAGCTACGGTAAAATACTGAGAAAATTAGTGACATTTGGGGTAATTAATTTTGCGATCACAAAACGGTAATTTATGACATAAAAACTAATCAACTACAACATGCCATTAACTCACACTTTCCTACGAATTCCCTAGACATCGACCTCTAAGTAATGTAATTCACATCTCCACCATGCTACATGATACGTGAAACTTTTGTATTTTAATCTAATTCAAAAAAGACATGTTTTTAATTTTATTCGTTTGAAAATGAGTCGAAGGCTAAAATCGGATTACAAGATATGATTGGAAAATATTCTTTTATTGATGCCGGAAAATATTTATCTCACTAAACCCCTCAAGATTTCGTAAAATTTTACGATTGATATGAGCAAGGAAGTAATGAATGTGGGTTAATTCGTCCACGTTGGCCTTAATTCAACTTTATTAGAAGGTGATAACTTTCCCTCGAATTCCTTCCCCAGCGGTATTGAAGCTTCAGAACACAAATAATTAATTAACGCTTCAACATTGAAAAACATCTCACTCAATGAGACATTTCAGTTTATTATTTTCGCTGGGAAACAGTAGATGCTTTTTATGCACCGACGCACAAGGGCATTCCAGATCACAAATATTACTGCGCTTCAGGTAAATTGAGATGCTTTGAGCATGTTATTAGGTTAAGAAGAATTGGGTCAGCATTGAAGTTATCCATAACCACAAAATCTTTATAACATTCACGAGAAAATCCTTCGCTCGAGATTTGTCTCGCTTACTTGAAATTTTATTAATATGACTTACGTATCGATGAAATGTTAAAAAACCCTCAAACCCCAATGAAGTTGATAAATGCTCGTAAAGCTACTTCTGTCCGACGGAAATTCGTAGAAAACTGCTGTGACTAAATGAATTCTTTGGAGGGAACTTTGAAATATGAGCAGGATGAACGATTTGTGAGCTAAATATAAACACAAACATACATCCATGATCAAATTCACGCAGTTAACCGACAGTATGTTTAAAAAATTCTAAAACTCAAGGAAAAACATCGATGGATGGTTTCCGTTATCCGTCGAACGATTCGAATTTTGTGCGAGTACGAGAGAGGAGAACTCTCTCCCCGCGTGTCTAGAGCCGTTTGCTTAGTGTCGAAAAGTTTCATTTTCTCAGGCGTCTTTTGTGACTCACTCTTTTCCAGCATAGGGTCCTTTCAAGACGACCCTCCTAACAGAATAAAAAGGAAAAGTAAACGAGCCAGGCTCCCAGCACGAACCAATGGCGTTACCGCGTGCACAATTCAGAGATAAGCACTGCAGTTGAAGCTGTCTTTTACTTTTCATCGCTGGCGTTTTTTAGAATGGGAATCAATTGAAAATGGTTACTCTACACTTCTCTCTTTAACATTCTTCTGCTTCATTACACCTGTTACACTGAACATCAAAATTTCATCGAACTAGAAAACAGCAATAATTAAGTTCCGCAGAAACTCGTTAATTACGCATGACAAACAAGTGATAATTTTTAATTGGAAACTCGGTGTTGGAGGCTCTTTCAGATCGCTTTGAAGGCACCAAAAGCGCGAGAGGACATAATTTGGACCTAACACAAAAACAACACCGTCAGCCCTGATTAAATTTCGATGTCTTCTTAAAGCGGAACTAAAATGTCTCGTGAAACGAAAAAAGCAGCTTCTACAATACAGCATAAAATTCCAACAGAAGGAACAAAAGAAATAGCTACCAAAAAAAAGCACAGCGAGTGACTCGACAAGCGTATTTACGGTAAAAAGCGGCACTGTTTTTGACCAATACAACAGCAACAAGAGTCTGTCACTGAGCGAGTAACAAGAAGCGTAGATCTCAAACATCCAACTAAAAAGACATTTCTGACGCAAGAAGTAACTACGCACAGAAAACTATGTAGCAATAGAACCCTGAACGTGTACTTAACACTGAAGGCGGAATGAGCTTTGGCCCTTTCAGGAGCAACAATTCGTCTATAAAAATTCGCAAAGTAAACACTAAAGAGGAACTTAGCTTAAAACAAACGTGCATCTGATTGGGACGATTCTATGATTGTAAAGCGTGAATTATGAACAACGGATTGGTACATTCTGCACTTTAAGAACAAAAATCGAGGAAGATGACTAAAAACAATCAGCACAGAAAACTGGTGTAGTCACATTGGCTACGACGAAGTATTCAAACGGAGCAAAACAGGAATATTCTGTACAGACCAATGCGATGCTTGAAAGAAGCCTTAAATCTGGACAAGATTCCAGGAACGAAGAGCAGCCGGGAATTATTGGCATATTCTAACAAGATATAACATCTTCACACACAATACTTGAAGAATTGCGATAGAAAGAAAGCCCGCAAGGGAACTGATCCGACGTGCGCATTGTAACCTTTCGAAGCTCCGTCGTAACTACAATTGGCCGAGTAAAATAAAGGTTTTTTTGCATCATTATAGTTTTAGACTGTATGCAATCTAACCGTTCCGTCATAAAAAGCCGAACAGTGCAAAACGCTGTTGAAATACACGATCATGAAAATTTCATTCCTTGAAAGGATGCATGCTATGTTTCTAAGCAGTTTCCACGATCACGAAGGCAGGCGAATCACTGTGGCGACATGGATTTCAATATGCTAAACGAGATACATCAACAAAACAACAACGAGAAGGCAGTAATCATAAAACTTGTACTCACATTGGAGCCAGACAGGGAAGGTGCAGACTGCCCCAGTGCGGAACTGCGCATGCGCAGCAGGTTGCTGCCGCCATCGCCTGAAAAATACAAACAGCATGACATGAATAACACTAATCACATTCACACCTACAGTGTGGATATTTAAACTACACTAAACACGTTAAGTGAGGAGGGTTGAACTAAAGTTCAATATTCAATTCAAATTAGAGTTAATCTTAGAGATCAATTTTGAAATTAACGAACATTAATTAAATAGATCGCATGTTCGTTTATCTTTCATTAAGCATTTATCGAAATAGAGTTAGTGACTGCTGGTCGCTCGGCTGCATTATGAAAATCCCCTCAGTAACCACCGGTGGGTCACATCACACTTAAAGTGTTAAGAACGTCGTCTCTTAATATCACAGGACCAGGAAGATACAAGGCGCCAGGAGCATGTGACCAGGACCTAGATGAGCATCTCAGCGATGCCACGTTGAGCAGGTTTATCTACACTGAGTTGTTTTAATTACGAAGCCGTACTGAGCTGGAATGAGAGAAAGTGAGAACTTAAAAATACTTCAACATGAATTTAGATGGGTTAGTTTTTGCTCCCCTTACAATACAACGACGGTATTTCCATGAGAAAAAGGAAGAACGGTACTTTTAAGTATGGAATTAAGGAAATGGGGATTTTATGTACAAATTATATTCTAATACAAGCCCCTGCACAGAAACTGCGAGGTATGAATGAAGTTCATGAAATACGTTGAAGAAGAAAAATGCTGAAAAATATGACAGCAGTGAACTGAAATGCCTATCAAACCTTCAGCTCGGGACTTCATATCTCTCCCTCAGTGCATCACTGATAGTTACAATTTCACTAATTTAAAAGAACAACGTCACATTAGTGTCATCTATAACTCTGAAATTATTTGAAACAGAGTTTCGTAGCTAACCCACACACCTTTTCACATTTTCATGGAACTTCCCGCAGGGGAGCCTAAACACAATCTCCTGACATCAAGTAGAGAGTAAATGAGAGAAGTGCAATAGCGTCGCATGGACAATTTAAGCACAGTGTATTGAGCGAAGTAAGGAGATCGCGCACAAATGATCACGTAATCGCAGAAGTCGCTTTGATGTACTGATCAGAGAGGTCTTTCTTATAATTGAATAACAATAACCGTTTTCAGAAAAAGTGTTACACTAACGACGAGTATGCCAATTTTTACAAAATTATCAATAATTGATGACGAGAAATATTGACCTATGAATGTCGTCATTCACAAAGGAACAAAAGGAAAAAAATTAGCGGATTAATGGAATGCAACAGTCCACTAAATCTAACGGAAATAAACTGCCATAGCCAACAAAGAAACCAGAAAACGGACAGCTGAAAAAATCTCACGTTTTTACGTAATTAATGCGTTCTGTGAGAGGGAACTGATTTATGAACACAATACCGCTGGAAGAAAAAGACGGTGATCACGCAACGCGGATATCAAGTTTGAGTGAATTCTTGACAAAAAACAATCCATTTTCCATTCGCCATTTCGGCGATTCATTGACATCGTTTTGAACAAAAGCGCTCAATGAATGTGAGCTGCTCGCATGGGCCATAAAAACGGAGCTTTACGACCAGGAACCAGAGTTGCATTGCCTCGCACACGCACAGCTGACCACCACACAGGTGCTGTAAGCGCACGCCACTCCGCTCTCGCACGTTACACACGCATGAATTCGAAACCCAACCTTCAGCGACGTAAGGTCCAATACCTCTGTGCGACTATTATAGGTGTATGTCACTTTTAGAAAATTATTTGTCTCGCACTGCATATTTTACTATTTTATGTATAAGAATTATTCGAAAAAATCAATTGAACAATTGTTTGCGTACAAGGTTAAAATTGCCGACACAGGCTGGCGACATCTGCGATTTATCTTTATTTAGTAAAACTTTCTACTTCAACTCAACTGCAGCAATCGGACAAACGGAAGCTGGTACGCTCGAAAATGACATCGCGATCAACTACCTAAGCAAACAAGAGTTCTATACCAGCGCCTCAAAACGTTTATCTTGAATATACACAGGAATTGACGACGAATATAACTGACTGCTGCTAAAATATTTCCTCAGTCAAAGGAGTTAGGGACGTAAAAAAAACGTAGCACTGCGGGAAAATGAATTTATTCAAATCACGTTAACGTGACGAGTTCACCTAAAGAGGAGCTGACATTCTTTCAACGAATGAATCGTTCAAATTCATTATTTCAATCATTATTTTATTCATCATTTCAACCGATGTGAGTTATTCGATCATTGTCAGGACGGTAAAACCATTGAGTTAGTTGATTTCTTCACCATGAAGTAAGATTTGGCAAAGCTTAACATACAGGTAACAAAATCAAGAGGGCTTGAATTCGGTGTCCAATAAAAATGTCTAGAAATTTTGTGTAGATGTAAAGTCTTGCGAGCATATCACAGCTCAACTGAGTTGAATGATAACTCCCAAAAAATGCGGAAGAAATCGGTAGTGCTTTTAAGTGCGTATAATTGAAGGAATTTCGTTCGAGCAAGTATTGATGCCGTCTTTGCTGACCATTACGCTGCGCCTTGCTCGGGGCTGAAGCACCAATCAAAAGTTGCTTGGAGGCGATCTAACTTTCTTACGAGAGGCTCTCGACGTTAAGAGGACGGCAGGCAAAGCAGATTACAGACATTCTACTACGATAGCAGAGAAGTAAAACACGGAATAAGCAATGGCATCATAAGTATGCCGGTCTCAGCAAGAAAGCCAACATGAAAAGAAAGACTATGTTGATTTGAAATTGCAAGAGGGCATAACTTGAATTCGCATTTATTTCAAAATGAGCATCGAAATTACGAAAGTTTGATCCGTTCAAAGTATGAAATTTGTTGTAAAATTAAAGGATCTCAAATTCTTTGGAAACATAAGAATGATTAAAAAGTAAAACAGAGATATTAATTTATACTTTAAAAAGCAAAAATGCGCAATTCGAAATCGGACATAAATTTGAAAATTAGAGTACATTAAATTCATGGGAGAAAACAGACATGAATAAATAATCAAAATATTTTCAAATGGTCAGAAAAAGTTACCAGGAAATTGTACTGCAGTAGATGAAGACGACCAATGATAAAAATATAAGCAACGAGCAACAAAAGATGTGCGAACAACATCGCTTGACATTACACTTTGTGCCTCTCTGAAAGAACCAGTTACAGGCAATTTCAATGAACTCTTGACACCCATTCAAGCTTGTTTCTTGTAAGAAAGAGTTCCGTTGTCTGCACGTCGACACCGTTTCTCAGTACCAGCACATCTGTGAGGAAGATCATTAAGCACGAACTGCTTAATTCGATATTCAGCAGAAGTACGTACTCTTCCCTCGGCCACACTAACTAGATTTTCAAAGAGAATAGACAAATCTCTGAAGCTAGCATGCTCCGTCGCTTCGTTTAGTGAATTAATGAATATTGTCTGTCGAACACTTACCTCATTGGATCTGGTTCTTTGCACAAGGCGCCGCTTCTTAATAATAGAGCAGGCACACGCACCTGAGTGGCCAACATCGATGTGTTGACTTTCCGAGAAGCGCCTCCTGTGGTGCAGTCTAGCCCAGCGTCTACTCTGCCAGGTATCGAGGTAATTTTCATCTAAGCTCGCCCGATGCTGGTATAAAACCTGGGCCCCTGGGCTCAGCGTGAGGGGGGAAGGGGGGAGAGTGGGCCCAGAAAGCCTCTTCTCCCGCGGCTTCCTGAGGCCTGTCAACCACGACACAGATAAGTTTGGGGGCACACGGATGTCGGGGGCCGAGTGTCGCTTTTCGTGAGTGGCCTTACGGAGCATTGAGATGAGGTGGTGCTCCTCGCCGCCAGATGACGAGCAGCAGTCGTCCTCGGAACCTTCACAGCGAACCCGGATTATGGGCGGCCGGTCAGCCATGGTCTGCCTTATGTTTTCCTAGGTCGGCTATAGCTTTTCTTCCTTACTCTTTTACAGGTGATCAGAGTGTCTCCGCTCAATCCCAGCGTTCATGCACAATTATGCGTGGACATAATGAGCGGCCATAGAATATATGTATTTCATCAGATATTTCTCGGAGATGAGACGATCGATGTATGTGTGAGGAAATGGCATAAACTCAAATACAGGAATATGTCTCAACAATTACGTCCCAGCTAAATTGTGTTTGTGTTCATTAGGCGACAACCATTCGTCAATAATTCCAATGATTTTGAGAGACAAGGATGTCTCTCCACCATGTTGCACTCGTTTGATTATTTAATCATCAAAGGAACTGGAGTCAAAACAAGCCTCGTCTAACGAGAGGCAGATTGAGCCACGTTGACGAGCTTGTGCAGCACCAAAGCGAGGAAGTCATCATCTTGTCAGGTGATGTGTGACACTTGAGATCCCTAACCACAAGTTATTCCATAAATAGACACACCACTTCACTCACAGAAGGAATTTCCATTTCTGTTACCTGGAAAAATATTCAGTTAAAATACATGGCGACGGTAGAAATGAAAATAAAAAGCAACCTGCTTTCTTGATCTGGACAAAAACTACTACACCTTGCACATTTTGTCATACATTCAATGCCGTCACTAAGAGCTAAGAAAGTCTGTTACGAACTAGCCATCACGATACTGGGTGTTGAAATCTGTTTTCCTACTCCGTGGTCGAAAAGTGTACTATTGTCAACACCGAGACAGCGAGCGCAGCGCACAAGAGCTGAAGAATTAGAACAGGTCGATAAGTGTACTATTGTCAACACCAAAATGTCGGGTGCAGCGAGCTGAAGAATTGGAGCAGCGCACACGAGGCAGCACTGCACGCCACCGAACACAATGCACTCGCTGCAGCACACCAGACGGCAGGCCGCACTCCGGCAGCAGACACCATCCGGTGCAGCGCGCTGTCCACGTCCGACGGGGTAGCGATAACGGGCTTCGTAAAAATAAATCACGCGCACGGCGGTGTCGACTACGTTTCTGGGAGCGGGGCACTAATCGGGTTCAACAGGGACATTGAAATAATAAAATAAAATAGAAAAGAATAGCATGCAGCGTTTGAGAACGGAAAAAGATAGATGTTTTCTTTTACTCCCTGAGAATAGCGAAGGACTGTAAAATGACAAGTGATGAACAAAAATAGGTCCCAAGGCCATAATGAAGGCCAGCTAAATCTGAGGATATATGGAGTGGCAGTAAAATCTTCGCGGCACAGTTCTCATGCATGACACTTTTCCTACATCAATTACATTGATCAACCTTACTGACTTTTCACAGTTCTATCATCGCTGTCTTGATTACACATAACTACCAGGAAATCGATCATCTTCTAGTATTTGGCCTCCACACCGTGCTCGCTTACACGAACACAAAAAGGTCTTCCTCTCATACAAACGCTCAGTGCCTTGATCGCTAATTGCGTCTTTGAATGCGTTCTTTCGTACGCATTACAGTCTTTCTTAAAAGCCCTCATTCAATTTTGTTAGGGAGTTTTTACAAATTTTAGCCCTCGAGATCGGATCACATTAGAGGGGGTAGTCAGATGTAAATGGAACCATCATTAAATTTGAATGAAAGCGAATTCTGAACGAGGAGCGAAGCTCG
Organism: Platorchestia sp. MABIK; assembly: GCA_014220935.1. Lineage (NCBI taxonomy): Eukaryota > Metazoa > Arthropoda > Malacostraca > Amphipoda > Talitridae > Platorchestia > Platorchestia sp. MABIK. The sequence goes on along the minus strand of JACJUY010008677.1, from coordinate 1,691 downwards.
GAGTTTGCTGACGCAGTCTATTCCCGGATCGGGCGAACAAAGGGTGGCATACAGAAATTCGTTAGCATCATAGAAATGCTAATACGAATATCCCCTTCTAAATTACAAGCATTCAGCAATGCGAATGATTTACCTGAGCTCAATTTGGGGCGAACTTTTTCTCCCTTCTAGCGAGCAGCAAAAACTTTTCCATTAAAATTGAGTTTGTGTACTGTACTTCTAACTAATGACTCCGTGGGAACGCAGATTA